>JAIUZE010015961.1:0-20547 GCA_022085475.1 Heliosperma pusillum | reverse complement strand
GGCCATGTTACAGGGTAACCTCTGAGCTAGCATACCAGCTTCCCTACCTCTTGTTATATTTTATTATCGGTTTCACATGATAGCTTTCATATGATAGGTTATCTGTTAGTTAATTGTTTCATAACATGAAAAGCATATCATATATGTTTAAGGTTTTGTATTTCCCATATACATTGCTTTTATGTTATTCATGTTTAATTAAACTCGACATTTCGTGGCTGGGAGAACTCGGAGTTACTCCCCACTGACTGTGGCTTCCGTGTTTATATTTAATGCGGTCGAACAGGTGGTGATGCATATTTGGGTTACATTGACGAGCTAGCGAGCGAAGTATTTACCTTGGACCTATATTCGGTTCTTAGATTGTATATTATTATATACTCTTTTCATTACGTATTTATACGGGAGATATGTCTCCCGTCTTGTATATTTCTTTTGTATAATATTATTTCCGTTTTGTAATGACCCTTTTTAATTATGACACCTTCGTTATGTTTTATTATCTTTTATGTATTTAAATAATTTTTTTTTCTTTCCGCAAATTTGAGGGTGTCACAGCTATGATTTCAACATCATCTAAAGTCCTCTTATTAATTAAGATATCCTTCATGAATTTTGTGTAAGAAGGGATTTGAGTGATTAACTCAGTGAAGGGAACCGTTACCTGGAGGTTTTTGACCACTTCCATGAATTTGCTAAACTGGTTTCCTTATGATTTCTCCTCAAGCGTTGGGGAAATGGAACTTGAATTTTGATGGGTTCTTTCACAGGTTCATCCTTCTTTTCTTTTTTTTTCTGCTTCCTTAGCAGTGGATGGTTGGGAATCTTTTTGGCTCTCTACTGGGTTTGGCTCAACTATTGTTTCCTTGGGTTGCTGAGGTTCCTTATATGTGGTACCACTCCTAAGGGTGATAGCATTAGCGGTGTCCCTCGGTTGCTCACCATGAGGTGGGAGTTGGCCTTATTTCATTTGGGTATTAGAGGCAGCCACTTGGGCCATTTGAGTTTCAAGCATCTTGATGGCAGCATTTTGAGCTTGATCACTCTTTTGAAGTTGAGTAAACATTGAATCTTGTTTTTGAACAACTTGGAGAAGCATGGATTCAATTTTGCTTAGGCTTGAGTCATTGGGTTGGCTTTGATTTTGGGGTGGTTGGTGTTGAGGTTGGTGTTGGTGTTGGTAAGGTTGATTGAAGTTAGGTTGAAATGGAGGTCTCTGGTTTTGAAAACCAGGTGGATTATAGGGCTTCTGTAGATGTGGTATGAATGGTTGTTGAATTTGATGGTGGGGATTCTGAATGTTGGTGCTTTTGTAGGACAAAAGAGGATGGTTTTTTGTGTTCTCATTATAGAAGTTTGAGAAAGCATTGCCCTGCCTGTATGCTTGGTAGGCATTGACTTGCTCTAGCGAACTCCTACATTCTTGAAAAATGTGTCCTCCAACCCCACATGTCTCATATACCACTACGTGGTTAGTGACGTTAACATGTTGCTTGGATTGGGAAGAGCTTCCTACTTGTTGCTGCAGAAGGGCTAATTGGGCTTCTAGGAATGCTACTTTGGTTGAATCTTCCTTCTTGGTTTTGAGCGATATAGCACGTGAGTTGCTATACTGAGAGTCGTGAATTGCCATTGACTCGATAGTTGCACTAGCTTTTCTACATCGATCTGATCGAAACGACCATTGATAGCGGAGTCGAGGATACGACGCGATTCGCCACAACAACCGTTGTAGAAGGTGATAGCTAAGAACCATGAATCAAGGCCATGATGAGGGCATTCTCTTTGTAATTCTTTGTACCTTTCCCATGCCTCATAAAGGCTTTCATCGCCTCTCTGACGGAATCAAGTGATTTGACTCCGTAAGAGTGCGGTTCGTTCTGGTGGGAAGTACTTTTGATAGAAAGCAAGAGCTAGACTATCCCAGTCGGCTATTTCTAAGGCAACTCGGTCAAGGCTATTGATCCAAAGTTTAGCCTTTCCTGTTAAAGAGAAGGGAAATAGCATTTCCCTAATCTGCTCTTGGGATACCCCAGTTTGTCTAATTGTGGAGCAGTAGTCACAAAAGTTTTGAATATGAAGGTTGGGATCTGCTGTGGCATTGCCACCAAATTGACTTCTTTCTATTAAACTGATGAAGGCAGGTTTGATTTCAAAGTTTCGAGCTGTGATTTGGGGTGTAGCAATACCCCTTAAAAGTGTATCTGCAGTTGGTTTGGAATGGTCTGAAAGTCGAACCATTTTCTTTTGTGAAGATGAAGATGGAGTGTTGTTTGAAGGTTGATTTGTTTTTCAGAATGGAGATGAGAATGGATCTTCTTCTCCTTCAAGATTAGATAAAATATCCGAGTAATTCTCACGAATACGGTCTAAAATTGAAGTATCAGAAGCTTTTGAGATTTCGTTGAATAGCTTTAGTCTCCTACGCAGAGTCCTTTCTTGATCGGGGTCTAAAGAGATAGGGGTCCCTAGTCTAGAAGATCTGGGCATAAGATTGAAAAGCTAAGATGAAAAATCAAGAGAGGTATGAAGGAATTTGGGTTCCTAAAGACTAGATAAAACTAATTGCAATAAAAATCACAAGAAAAAGGAAAACTAAACCGTGCTCCCCGGCAGCTGCGCCAAACTTTGATCAGGCCTGTCGCAAGCCCTGATCAAAGATAATTACCCAGACTAGGATAATAACAAATTAATGTAATTAGGTAAGTAGGGGTCGATCCTCAGGGAGATGGTGTTTCCTATAGAATGTGAAATGTCTTGCAATTGGGTCTTATCTAACGAGTATCTGGGTTTTGGGGTTTTGATTTCTAAACTAATAAAAAGCATAAATGAAAACGAAATAAAAGCAAATCAAAACGAAAACAATAAAGCAGGTGATGAATTAACAATGATAAAAAGAATCTAGGGAAGTAGGTTCACACATGTAGATTAACATATTGATGAAATTGGATTTAGGACATGCAAATAGTTCATTGTGAGTTCGTAAGAATGATGTGTTCATTACAATTATAGATCAGATGGTCTAGCAGGCTTTTAGGCAATTTACTAGGTCTAATCTACCATGTCATGCTTTGTCTATTCAATTCACGTATTTCTACTTTGGAAAAGAATTCCATTTTAGTCAATGATTTTGATCAGGAATCGTTAACTATCGTTATAGTCCAAACATGCATAGACACAATGTTTTAAAAGCACAATTTCTTTTATCCAATTATCATCTTTTAATCAACCTACATGGCTACCCTACACCCTAGAAAAGCGACTACTCACTCATGGTGATATTTAGATCTAAGATGATGTTAATGATAAAAACTAGGATAGACATGTTTATTTGGTTTTGATAGTATTTTAAGACTCTTTAATTGGCGATAATAACGACGCTAAATTGACGATCTAGGGAAATGAAATGATTACAACTGAAAGTCCTAGACTTCTAATTAGACTCCTCTAATTAGTTCATTAAATTACTTTAACTTAATGATTTAGGATCTAGTTATCATGCATGCAAATATAAAAGCATAAAAGAAAAGATTAGACGAAAACATCCTTACATGGGGTATTTTCGGTTCAATATGGGCACAATAAGAACTCCTTCTTATTGTTCTTGAGCATGAAATTAATGGACGATCCTCCATAAAACAACCTCCAAAGTAGAAGGTCTCCTTCTTGTTGCACCCAAGACTAAACCCAAATAATCTCATCTTATTATTAACTAGATAATAAGTAAGACAAATACTACTAATATTATTATAATACTACACTAGTAATATGGTATGAAAATTAGTTTGCATGTGAGTTTTAGAGAGAAGTTGGAGGTTTTAGAAAGAAGAAGAAAATAAGCATAATGAAGTTGTGAAAAATTGAACAACTTTTGCTATTTAAGGCCAATATGTCCGGTCCTCATAAGCTCAAAATGAGCCTTATTTTGCTTATTTTAATTCTCATGCAAATAGGTAGTGTGTAGGATTATACATGATCATGTTCATTTGTCATAATCATGTGTTGTAGTGTGTATAAAAGAAAACAACCATCATTATGTTTTCCACTACACTATTTCGGTCCACATGCTAAAATGTAGTCCATTTTGATTTTTGATATTTGTCCCACAAATACTTATTAATCATATGCTTAATTATCTTATATAATTAAGTGTTAATTTGATCATATAACAATTATATGACTCAAATATATACTTAAATTTTAAGTGATATTTTACCATTATATCAATATATAATGGGTCCTACAATGCCCAGTTAATTTATTTTACAACTCTTTGTAAATATAATTAACTATTTACCTCTACCTCAAAATATAACTAATTTAATGAATTAACGATTAATCATTAAATTATATCTTATTTAATCGTATTACAGTAAGACGTAAAATTTATTCAGTCATTTATCGTATAATTGACTAATAAACTTAAGTGGAATGAGTTCCTATCTTAATTTCCAATAAATAACTCTCGTAACTAAACGTATGTATCAAATATATGTAATGCCCTAATTAAACTGTATCGTATACAAATAATTAGTATTCTATTTGGGTCTCATCCTATAGGTGTGACCTAAAGGGATCAGTTGATTACCGCCGTCATACGACAATAACGTCAAACTCTAGTCAGCCAAGCGTTACCGATTTACGTTAATCAACTGACGTGGAGTATCAAAATATACTAATCATGCCACGTATATTCCAAATGAGATTTATTATATAAATGCATTATTGTGGAGGACACTTACTCCAACAACAACGATATTGAAATTGAATCTAAAATAACATGTAATTAAAATATCAATCGAATAAGAAACATAAAGACTGTAAACAATGGATAAAATAGGAATACCTAGATCACGACCAACAATGACAATGATGAATTATAAACAACCATAATAGAAATTCCTTGCATAGAATAGTCGATCCACGAATTACAATACTTGAACCATATAAAGTAGATTACAAAGATGGAATTTTTATTGATCTAGGCTAAGGATTTGATGTAGAAAAGACATAAATAAACTAAGAAACTAAGGACAAAAAGGAAGAAGAAAATGATCTAGACAAGAGAAGAGAAGCTAGGTTTCTCTCCTCCTAATCTAGGGTTACTATGTAAAGAGAGAAATGTAGAGAAGTGTGTTGAGATGTGGTGGTTGAGGCTCTCTTATATAGCAGTAGGTTTCGTGGGGAAGGGGCCATACATTAAACATATAGGAAAAATAAAGGAAGTCGAAGCAAAAGCTCGGAACAGCAAGGATACCCGATCGAGTACACTACTTACCCGATCGAGTATGTAGTGATCTTAGTCCATTGACTTTCGTTTCATCTCTGGAGTGTAAACTACTAAGGCTTACAAGTTTTAAGGAAGCTTGATTAGCTTGACTCAAACTGAGAACAATGTCAAGTAACAAATGGATGTTGTTTTAGAGAGGGTGAGTTGTTTAACTGAAAACTCAAGGGATTTGACTTAGAGGCACTCCTCTACAGCAAGGCACAAGAGAAAGGACTCAAAGACTGGTTTTAGAGACAGTTTTCAAGTGTTACAGCAGAGCACAAACACCCTAGACTAGCCTCAAACAGCAAGCAAGTTAACCACAGCAAAGCACAGATATAACTTCACTCACAAGACAAGGCACTGATCAAACACCTTGGAGATGTATCAGGCTTGTTTCAAACTACAGCTCTTAGCACAAGTTTGATAAATTTGAAGGATTTCTCAAAGTTTAATTCATTCATTTATAAATGTCTAACTGAAAACATACATACCAGACCTCCTTATATAGGGAGGTTGATATCTTGTGAGCCATTGGATGTACAGATCATCCAAGGGCCAGCTTAGGATTCAAACTACTACTACTGACACTAATTAAGAGCCTCACAATAGGACAAGCTCAACAACTATAAAGAACAGACACAAGACACAAAAAAAAACAGACTGAACAAAAAAGCAAATAAAGCAGTTTTGGAGTTTTCCTGAAATGGAAATCTGTTGTTCTTGTTGCCTTGTTGCTTTGCCTGGATGTGTTGCTGCTCCTTGGGACTCTCTACTCTTATTACAACTTAGATAAGACCTGCCTTGGACGAGGACAAGTTGACTTAAGCAAAAGGAAACCACAAACTGTCTTGTACCTTCTCTGTTTTAATTGTTTGCTGGACTCTAGCTTGGGGTGTCTGTTTCATGAGTTTTTACTAGACTTCAAAAGGGTTTGTCCTGGGCAAACTTGTAGCTTAGGGGGTTGATTTTATGGTAGGCCATGGTGGGGGTGGTTGGGATGCTCTGGTGTACCTCCTAGATGTAGGGTTTGTGAATTGGTCTGCCTGAGCCTGAATGGCTTTGTCTCTGTCTTGTGTGGGTAATGTGGGTTGTGTTGGGGCTTGGCATGGGTTGCTGAGCCCTGGACTATCTCCCTCACTGTTGTAGCTTGGCATGGCGTGGTCTTGGCTTGTCATAGCTTGGTTTTTGGACCTTGTAACTCGAGCCTCCATCTGAGGGGTCCTTGGGGTCAGGCTTGTCTTGTTTGTGGCTTGATCATCAAGACCCCTTGGGTGAGCTCCTGCTGCAGCCTCCCCAGGTTGAAAAGGGCTTGACCTCAAGCCTGTGTCTTCTTCTCCCTCAGAGTCTTCAAAGAAAGGACTAAGATCTCCAACATTGAATGTCCCATGGACTGCATACTCTCCTGGTAGATCAATTTTGTAGGCATTGGGACCTATCTTCTCTATGACTTGAAAAGGACCATCTGCTCTTGGCTCTAGCTTGTTCTTTCTCTTGGAAGGGAACCTTTCTTTCCTTAGGTTGATCCATACTAGATCTCCTGGTGCAAAGTCTTTCTTGGTCTTAGGAACCTTGGCATTCTTCTTGTATAGATCATTAGTTTTCTCAATTTGTTTTCTGACTGATTCATGGAGTTTTAGCATTTGTTCCACCCTCTTCTTGGCATCATAGTGGATCTCTGACCTGCACACATTAGACAAACTCAAAGGCATTAAGGGGTTAGTACCATAGACCACTTCAAAGGGGGAGTGGCCTGTGGCTGCTGATGGAGCTCTATTGAAAGAGAACTCTGCTTGAGCCAACTTCAAGTCCCAATCCTTGAGAGATTTGCTGACTATACACCTCAAGATTCTTCCCAAGGTCTTGTTATTCACCTCAGTTTGGCCATCAGTTTGAGGGTGATGGGAGGTACTAAACAATAACCTAGTGTTAAGCAGTTTCCACAATGTCCTCCAGAAGTGGCTCATAAACTTTGTGTCTCTGTCAGCCACAATGGTCCTTGGAACTCCATGTAACCTCACTACCTCATCAAGGTATAGCTCTGCTACACTCACAGCATCCTCAGTCTTCTTGCATGCAATGAAATGTGCCATCGTACTGAACCTATCCACAACCACCATGATAGAATCCTTCCCTCTTGCTGTCCTAGGCAATGCCATTATGAAATCCATACTAACATCCTCCCAAGGCCTACATGGGACTGGTAGGGGAGTGTAAGGTCTTGCTTGGAAAGAACTCTTGGCCTTTTGACAAACTCCACACCTTCTGAGCACTATTTGAACTCCTCCCATCATCTTAGGCCAGTGGAATTGATCTTGTAGTATGTCCACAGTTTTCTGAACCCCAAAGTGTCCTCCAAGGCCACTCCCATGTACCTCCTTGATCAATAGGTTCCTATAAGATCCTCTGGGAACACACAACTTGTTTCCTTTAAACAAGAATCCATTTTGCAAAGTGTATGGTGAGTCAATGGTTCTTGTTCCCTCTTTCTTTGCTAACCAATCTTCTGCAAAGTCTGGATCTTCTTGATACATGTCCTTCATAAACTCAAAGCCAAGAACCCTTTGCTCCATAGTTGATAGCAGAGTGTACCTCCTAGACAATGCATCAGCCACCACATTTTGTTTGCCCTCTTTGTACTTGCTAGAAAAGGTGAATGACTGAAGGAACTCCACCCACTTAGCATGTCTGTGACTGAGCTGATGCTGGCCTCCTATGTACTTCAATGCCTCATGATCAGAGTGTAAGACAAAAGGTTTGGGCTTCAGGTAATGACTCCAATGCCTCAGAGCTCTGACAAGAGCATAGAACTCTTTATCATATGTAGAATAGTTTAGCTTGGCACCACTTAGCTTGTCACTAAAGTAGGCTACAGGTTTCTTCTCTTGGATGAGGACAGCTCCAATTCCCACTCCACTTGCATCACATTCAACCTCAAATAGGCAATCAAAGTTTGGCAATCTTAGGATAGGTGCACTGCACAAGAGCTTCTTCATGTGTTTGAAAGCCTGTAAAGCATTCTCAGGCCAAGTGAACTCTCCCTTCTTCATGCACTCAGTGAGAGGTGCTGCAATGGTGCTAAAGTCCTTAATGAATCTTCTGTAGAAGGATGCTAAGCCATGGAATCCCCTTACTTCTGTAATACTCCTAGGGCTAGGCCAAGACTGGACTGCCATGATCTTGTCTTGATCAACTGAAATGCCTCTACCAGATACCACATATCCTAGAAACTTGACTTCCTCAGTCATGAAGGTGCACCTCTCAAGCTTCCCAAAGAGCTTGCTCTCCTTAAGTATTTCAAACACAGCCTCAAGATGCCTCAAATGATCATCCTTGCTCTTGCTGTAGATGAGGATATCATCAAAGTATACCACCACAAATCTCCCTAGGCAAGGCCTAAGCCCTTCTGTCATCAATCTCATGAAGGTACTTGGGGCATTTGACAGGCCAAA
This sequence comes from Heliosperma pusillum, assembly GCA_022085475.1. NCBI lineage: Eukaryota > Viridiplantae > Streptophyta > Magnoliopsida > Caryophyllales > Caryophyllaceae > Heliosperma > Heliosperma pusillum. The sequence goes on along the minus strand of JAIUZE010015961.1, from coordinate 11,826 downwards.
GGGCATGACAAGCCACTCATAAAGGCCATGCTTTGTTTTGAAGGCTGTCTTCCACTCATCTCCTTCTCTGATCCTCAATTGATGGTAACCTTGCCTCAAGTCCATCTTAGAAAAGAACCTTGAGCCACTTAGCTCATCCAACATGTCATCAAGCCTAGGTATAGGGAACCTATACTTGACTGTGATGTTGTTGATAGCCCTGCTATCTATGCACATCCTCCCAGTCCCATCCTTCTTAGGAACCAACAATGCAGGCACAGCACAAGGGCTTAATGACTCCCTTACAAACCCTTTACTCATCAACTCTCCAACTTGCTTTTGTAGCTCTTGTGTAGCCTTAGGATCACATCTGTAGGCTGGTCTATTAGGTAGTACAGACCCTGGCACAAGGTCTATCTGGTGTTCAATCCCTCTCAAAGGGGGTAAGCCATCAGGAAGTTCCTCTGGAAACACTCCCTTGAACTGATCAATGCGGGGCTTAACATCTGCAGGGATCACCTTAGACTCTTCTTCCTGAACTTCCTTTGATAGCAGCATTACTATAGGTTGCTCCTCACTACACTCCTTGACCATTGCTGACTCAGATAGAAATACAACTCCACTAAAATCCTCAGCCATACTTGGACTTCCATAGCTCTTCGGGTGTGGTGGCAAAGGGGCTAATGTCACCTTCCTGCTCCCATGCTTGAAAGAATAGGTATTGCTTCTTCCTTGGTGTATGGAGCTTTTATCAAACTCCCATGGCCTTCCTAATAGCAAGTGACAGGCAGCCATTGGAACCACATCACACAATACTTCATCCTTGTACACACTGCCAATGGAGAAAGGGACCATGCATTGCTTATCCACCTTAACCTCTGCTCCCTTACTCAGCCATCTCAACTTATAGGGGTGAGGGTGATCTTGAGTGCTCAACTTCAGCTTATCAACCCTAGTAACAGAAGCCACATTGGTACAACTACCTCCATCTATAATAAGGTTACAAACCCTCCCTTGTATGGTACATCTGCTCCTGAAAATGAGGGACCTTTGATCCTCCTCCCAAGGTATCTGTTGTGAATGCATTACTCTCCATAGGACTAAGCTGTGGCCTGTGTCAGGGAGTGCCACTATTGCCTCCTGACTCGACTCTTCTTCCTCACTCACCACTTCTTCAACCTCAGGCTCATCCCTCTCATACTCAACTAGACCCTCTTTCTCCCAAGCCTCAACTTCCATTATGGTTAAGGTCTTCTTAGAAGGGCAACCCTTCCTGAAATGTCCATAGCCTTGACATTGGAAGCACCTAATTCTGTTCTCAGTCAATGAAGTGCTTGGCTTTTGACCCATGATGCCCTTACCCTTGTCTAAGATAGGTGGGGGTGCGGTCTTGGGGGTATCCATGGTTCTAAACCCACTATAAGGTCTGGTTTGAAAAGGCCTAACAGGTTTTGGTGTAGCAGGCTTAGTCTTCCCTATCTTCTCAATTCTCAGAGATAGGTTGACAACATCATCAAATGACCATAGAGGTTGCATCCTAACCTTGTTAGCAATGTTCTTATCTAGACCCTCTAAGTACCTAGCAATCCTTTGCTCAGGTTTCTCATTTATATCACATTGTAAGGTGAGTTGTTCAAACTCCCTCAGATAAGATTCAACAGGTTTGTCTCCTTGTTTCAACTTAGACAACTTGATAAACAAATCCTGGGTGTAATCCTTAGCAACAAATTTGTCTAACAATTTCTTTTTCAGTTTAGTCCAAGACTTGATGGGTTCCTTACCTTCCCTAGCCCTTAACCCTTTCATAGTTTCATACCAAAGAGAAGCATACCCTTTCAGTTTAAGGATGGCTACTTTAAAAGACTTGGAATCATTGTATCCCTTGTACTCAAAGATCCTTTCTACTTCTCTAAGCCATTCTAACAAGTCATCAGGATTAAGACTACCAGAAAATTCAGGGATATCTACCTTAAGATGCTTGTCTGTGTTCCTGTGGATGGAAGCTCTGCTTCTTGTTGAGTCATCTGAGTCTGGGTACTCCTCATCATCAGGTGGCCTTCCTCTGCCTCCTCCTTGGCCGCTTCCACGTCCTCTACCTCTCCCTCCAGCAAGCAAATGGTTGCCTATAACTTGGTCCAAGGTTCTGGTTAGGGTGGTTACAATCCCAGCCAGATCCTCCATCCTTGCTTCTACTCCTGCTAGTCTCTCTTCACTCATTGGGCTATTTTTGTTTTTTTAAATGTAGTTATTGAAAATGAACTCACTAAGACTCTCAACCAAAGCACTGATAACCAATTTGGAGTGTAAACTACTAAGGTTCACAAGTTTTAAGTAAGCTTGATGAACTTGATTCAAACTTAGAACAAAACAAGTGACAAGGGATATTGTTTTAGGGATATTGAGTTGTTTAACTGAAAGACTCAGGGGATATGACTTAGAGACAATCCTCTACAGCAAGGCACAAGAGAAAAGGACTCAAAGACTGGATTTAGAGATAGTTTTCAAGTATTACAGCAAAGCACAAACACTCTAAACTAAACTCAACAGCAAGTAAGTTAACCACAACAAAGCACAAGTATAACTTGACTCACAATACAAGGCACTGATCAAACACCTTGGAGATGTATCAGGCTTGCTTCAAACTACAGCTCTTAGCACACGTTTGATAACATTGAGTGATTTCTCAAAGTTTAATTCATTCATTCATAAAAGTCTGCTCAAACAAACATACAAGACCTCTTTATATAGAGGGGCTGATAACTTGTGAGCCATTGGATGCACAGATCATCCCAGGGCCAACTTAGGATTCAAACTACTACTACTGACACTAATTAAGAGCCTCATAATAGGACGAGCTCAACAACTATAAAGAACAGACACAAGACACAAAAACAGACTGAACAAAAAGCAGATAAAGCAGGTTTGGAGTTTTCCTGAAATGGAAATCTGTTGTTCTTGTTGCCTTGTTGCTTTGCCTGGATGTGTTGCTGCTCCTTGGGACTCCCTACTCTTATTAGAACATAGATCAGACCTGCCTTGGACGAGGACAAGTTGACTTAAACAAAAGGAAACCACAAACTGCCTTGTACTTTCTCTGTTTTTAATGGGTTTGCTGGACTCTAACTTGGGGTGTCTGTTTCATGGGTTTTTACTAGACTTCAAAAGGACTTGTCCTGGACAAACTTGTAGCTTAGTGGTTTGGCTTGATGGTAGGCCATGGTGGGGGTGGTTGGGATGCTCTGGTGTACCTCCTAGATACAGGGTTTGTGAATTGGTCTGTCTGAGCCTGAAGGGTTTTGTTTCTGTCTTGTGTGGGTAATGTGGGTTGTGCTGGGGCTTGGCATGGGTTGTTGGGTCTTGGACTGTCTCCCTCACTGTTGTAGCTTGGCATGACTTGGTCTTGGCTTGTCATAGCTTGTTGTTTGGACCTTGTAACTCTAGCTTCCATCTGAGGGGTCATTGGGGTTAGGCTTGCCTTGTTTGTGGCTTGATCATCAAGGCCCCTTGGGTGAGCTCCTGCTGCATAACCGATTGCGCATAGCTCAGTGTCACCTCCATAAGTCAATACCCAATCCTTAGTCCTCCGTAGGTACTTAAGGATATTCTTAACAGCCATCCAGTGTGTTTCACCTGGATTGCCTTGGTATCGACTTGTCATACTCAATGCATATGCCACGTCTGGACGTGTGCATATCATGGAATACATGATCGATCCTATAGCTGATGCATAAGGAATCCGACTCATGCGCTCGACCTCTTCCGATGTCTTTGGTGCTTGAGCTTTACTCAACTGCATCCCAGAGACCATTGGAAGGTTCCCCTTCTTGGAGTTGGTCATGCTGAACCTCTAAAGAATCTTATCTATATAAGACTCCTGACTGAGGGATAACATCCGTAGTGATCTATCTCGGTAGATACGGATCCCCAAAATTCTTTGTGCCTGGCCCAGATCTTTCATCTGGAAATGGTTCTTTAACCAAACTTTTACCGAAGTTAAGAGAGGTATGTCATTCCCAATCAAGAGTATGTCAACGACATACAATATTAGGAAGACAATCTTGCTCCCACTCGACTTGATATATAACATGGTTCCTCGAACCGATCGAGTAATCCATTCTCTTTTATCACCTGGTCGAAACGATGATTCCATCCCAACTCGAGAGGCTTGCTTAGTCCCATACAGTGGAACGCTTAAGCTTTGCATACCTTCTTAGGAATTTTTTAATGATCAATGAAACCTTCGGGTTTTACCATGTACAACTCCTCCTCCAAATAACCGTTTAAGAAGGCGGTTTTCACATCCATTTGCCAAATTTCATAGTCATGAAAAGCGGCAATCGCTAAGATTATCCGAATGGAACGCAGCCTAACTACGGGTGCAAAAATTTCATCATAGTGCAATCCTTGCACTTGAGTGAAACCTTTTGCCACTAGTCGTGCCTTGTATGTATCTGGTTGTCCTTCTACAGAATGCTTTATTTTATAAAGCCATTTGCACTGAAGAGTCCGAACCTTATCAGGTAAGTCAACCAGATCCCATACGTTATTCTCATACATAGAGTCCATCTCGGATTGCATGGCTTCAAGCCATAGCTTAGAGTCGGAACAGGTCATGGCACCTTTATAGGTAGCGGGTTCGTTACTCTCTAGGAGTAAAACGACATCTCTCACATTCTCCTCGACCATACCAATGTATCTGTCTGGAGGAATGGAGACTCTACCCGACCTCCTGGGTTCCTCAGGAATATTTACCGCAGCCGATGATGAAGGAACAATTTCCTCCATTGGTTGCTCGGTTGTTGGTTCTTGAATCTCCGACAGATCGAAGGTTCCATTACTTGTCCTATTCTCGAGAAACTCTTTCTCTAAGAACGTCGCACTAGCCGCAACAAAAACTCGATGTTCGGTAGGCGAGTAAAAGTAATGACCAAACATCCTTTTGGATAACCAATAAAGTATGTCTTGACCGATCGTGGGCCGAGCTTATCGTCAGGTCTCCACTTGACATAAGCCTCGCAGCCCCAAACCCGAATAAAGGACAAGTTAGGGACCGTTCCCTTCCATAATTCATATGGAGTATTGTCTACAGCTTTAGACGGACTTCGGTTAAGTATTAGAGCAGCTGACAAAAGAGCATAACCCCACAATGAATCAGGTACAACCGTGTTACTCATCATGGATCGAACCATATCAAGTAATGTTCGATTTCTCCGTTCGGACACACCATTCAATTGTGGTGTTCCATGTGGAGTTAACTGTAGTACTACACCACAGTCTTTAAGGTGTTGATCAAACTCATTCGAAAGATATTCGCCACCACGATCTGAACGTAGTGCTTTAATCTTTCTATCCACCTGGTTTTCAACCTTATTCTGGAATTCCTTGAACTTGTCAAAGGACTCACTTTTATGCTTCATTAAGTAGACATAACCATATCTACTCAAATCGTCCGTGAAAGTGATAAAATATCTATAGCCATCTCTAGCGTTGATTGACATAGGTCCACACACGTCAGTATGTATGAGTCCTAATAGGTCAGCAGCGCGCATTCCAACACCTTTGAAGGAAATTCGAGTCATTTTGCCTATGAGACATGATTCACACGTGCCAAAAGATTCATAGTCAAATGGGGAGATAGTCCCATTGTCAATGAGCTTCTTCACGCGTTTTTCATTTATGTGTCCCATACGGCAAAGCCATAAATAGGTTTGATCTTTTGTCACCAACCTTTGCTCTCTTACTACTCACGATGAGAACCACAACCAGTATCTAATACCCAAGTTCCGAAACTTGCATGGTTGATCTCAATCATATGAATAAAAGAAGAATACATACCAACAGGAGAGACGCGGCCTGCTTTAATGTCCTCACGGTACACGGGGCAGTTCCTCCTCCAATGCCCAAACTTGTGGCAATGGTGGCACTCCACGTTACCTTCATCGCTCTTTGTCTTGCCTTGTGAGCTACCGCTAGACTCACCAGGCCCACTCTTGCCTTGCCCTGGCTTTTTGAATTTCGGCTTCCCTACAGCTAGGTTTGCCTTAGCCTTGCCCATACCTTTGCCCTTGTTGCCAATCATGAGAACGTCCTGTTTCAGACTCCCACTCAATTTCAGATCACTCTCTGTCTGTACAAGGAGTGAGTGGAGCTGATGAAGAATCTTCTTCATGTCATTCATATAGTAATTTGCCCTGAAAAGGGCAAAATCATCATGAAGTGAATGAAGAACGCGGTCTATGACGATCTTCTCATCGATTTTGCAACCAAGTGCCTCCAGTTTCTCGACATTCTCAATCATGTCAAGAATGTGTGGGCTAACTGCTTAGCCCTTCTGGAGTTTCGCTTCAAAGAAGCGACATGTATGCTCATAGCTAACGATCCTCGAAGCTTTCGAGAACTCGTTAGAGAGCGTGGTGAAATTCTTGTTCGCACCTTGGGCAATGAATCGCCTTTGCAAATTTGATTCCATTGAAAAGATGAGTACGTTCTTTATCGCACCCGCCTCCATTACGAAATCACTATAAGCAAGTAATTCATTTGCTCCTGCATTGGGGCCTGGGTTTGGCGGTAGTGGCTCAGTCAAGTACTTGAGCTTACCGTCAGCAATGGCAGCATTCCTTAATGCCGCCTCCCAGTCCGCAAAGTTGGACCCGTTATTCTTCAGTCGTGTTGACTAATTCATAGTGTCCATGAACATCTTAAGCCAGGACTCACGTCCGAGCGTGGCACTTGGCATTGGGTCATCAGTATGGCCAGCCATTTGTTATTAGCAGTTATATCTGAATATATGACTGTGGGAAAAATAAATATGATAAGTTTCATCGTTTTAAATTTGAGTCTAATGAAAAACAGTTTAATTCGATGACTCGTGCATTTATACAATTGACCTCCCTCAAGAATTATATAAATGATCCCAAGACTCAAGTTCTGTAAATTGATAAGCCAACCTCTTGGCTAATTCTACTTTTAGAATTCCTGGTCGATAAATTTCTGTAAATTCTATCTTTAGTCCATCATAATCACGAGATATTACTCGTACTATAATGTTGAGATAAAATAGGTCAACACTCACTACTTACCCACCGTAGAAGGGGTCATATTATGACTTCCGACGAAGAAGGGGCTCATAGTAGTTTTCCCTATAAAGACTAGTCTCAATTTTAATTTATAGGGGAAGGTCCCATCATCTTAACTTAAATTCATTTTAAGTGAACGAATGTCTAGCAACTCGAGAATGATTTAATTAAGGTGATGGCCCTAAAAGCGAGTGACATCTGTATGTCCATGATTAAAATATTCAACCTATATGAATCATTTTACATGCAATTTAGTTTAGGTGGTTTGGTTTAGGCGGAATATGATGCAATTATCTATCATGTGAAGGAAAGAAAAACGAGAATGAAAAACGTAAAAGAAAAACATGTCCTAGTGTGGCCTATCCTACCAAAAAGAATAAAATACAACTCGGAATCCAACAGATTGGACCCTCGAAGCTTGACTTTATCACCCTTCTTGGTCCATGCAGCGGGAGTGAGCTCCAATCTCCATCTTAAGTCTTCTTTGAAATTACAATAAATAAAATTACATATAACCTATTTATTACAAACTAATTTCAAAACCCAAAACTAAAAATAATGGAGATTCGAGATCTCAAAATACATCCAAGACTATGTTACCATCATTACGGTAACATAATCTACTAAGGCCACACTAAGTTACAACTGATTGTAAAATATATTAAAAATTCATTCAAACATTCCCAATAACAATATAAAAGCATCAACTAAAATAAAACATACAAGACATAATACAGTTATTACGATGTTTTATTATCCAAACCACCATTTAACATAGATTATAATTATGTGGTAATTCTGTAATTACCCACATCAATTACAATCCCTATTCATTTTACTGATAAAATGAACTATCCTAAACATTTCAAACTGCTTTAAAATGTAAGATATTAAGCATATGTGAACCGATTCACATTAATTATACACAATCCGAATAATGTACAATTAAAGGCCAAAAACAAGAACACGAAAAACAGAATTTTCAGTAGAAAGACATTCGGCAAAAATTTTCAACAAAACGGTCCTTATCGACAAAATAGGGAAACATTAAAATCCTTTCAAATGATCAACTCATTCAACATCATTTTCATTTTCATTTTAATCTAATCTTTATTAAATTAAAACATCTACAAATCTATTCTATGTTATTTTAACAGATTAAAATAACAAAATAAATCTAAATGAAAACGAATACAAAAGGAAATACGATTCAGTAAAGTACTCGATCGAGAAGAAAACTCGATCAACTAATTCTTCCTAGTCGACAAACAGGGACCTCGATCAAGTATAAACATCACTCGATCGAGACACTAAAGTCCTTGATCGAGCAAGCATACCATTCGATCGACCAAAGCTTTTTAGAAATCTGCTCGATCGAGCAAACACAAGTGCTCGATCGAGCAAAACACAGAGAAAACACTTCGATCGAGCAAAACAGTTACTCGATCGATCAAAACCTTTGAGAAAACTGCTCGATCGATCACATAACAGCCTCGATCGAGACAAAAACTCACAACAACAACTCGATCGAGACACTAAAGTCCTCGATCGAGTCAAACACACAGCGGATGAAAACAGTTTCGGTTTATGAAATCAAATTAAAACAATTTCGTGGCCTATGCTCTGATACCACTTGTGGGAAATCGGTATTACCACAATACAATTATAATAGGATTATAACGAAAAGTAATAATTTGATTATGCAAGTCATAAACGAAACAAAGAAAAGGTTTAGAAATCAACCTTCGGTCCTAGCAATTGGCGTAAAGAACAGAGATATCAAGGTAGATATCCTCCTAATCGTTGCACCCAAGATGCTCCGAGAAATACCCTTGTGTTGCTAGAAGTTATCAAAAATTACTGTTAACTTTTGATTTGTGTTTATGTCAAAAGTCACTATCAACTTTTGTCAGTTTGTGTAATGTGTAGATGGAGGCTGTGTGAGAATTAGGTTAGGTTAGAAAGTTGAAAATCTGAATTTTCTATTACTCACCTCACCTTCTCACGGCTCAATTTCTTTTTATATGAGGAGATTTGGTCTCCTCAAATAACAACCCATTGACCCGAAAACCCGAGTGTATCTGGATACCGTGTTTCGGTCATTTTAGCTTCCAATATAATGTAATATCTTATAATCGTTGTTTTACATGGACCGACATTATAATCCGTCATTAATTATAAATATCCGTATATTTATAATTTGCCAATTAATTATAACGGTTTATGTTTAATTAGCTTACATTATACACTATAATTAAATATAACTTTTTATATTCAATTTTACGAATTACAGTTAATTCGTCTCAGCTAACTTTCGTCTCATCATCACATTGACTAACCTTTTAGTCAATTACACTGACTAACCTTTTAGTCATATAATAGGGTATCAATATGATTATTTTCTCAAATAATCACATCTCTCAAACACATCCTATAGGTGTGACGTTTAGGGACCAGTTGATCACCGCCATCTGTATGACAATAACGTCAAACTTATCTAGCAAGCCAACCGTTATTGATAAACGTTAATCAACTGATTATTATACAAAGTATACCCTGTGAACCTACATAGATTTATTTATGTTATTGCACTAACTGGAGGACACTAGCTCCAACAGTTGTATGCTTTTAGGAAATTATATTAATTTCCTATTAGTGTTGGTTTAGGAAATTATTATTAATAATTTCCTAATTGTCTTTGTTTCCTAATTAGTCTAGGTCTCTTATTTTAGGGTGTAATAAATCTATATAAAGACCCTAATATTAGCCTAGAATAATTAAGAAGGAGGTGGAGATAATATTTATGAGCACAATCTTATGAGAGTCGATTTGCGAGGTTCCCTTCGGGAGGAAACTTCAGTTTGTTCCGGGCTCAAGTAGATTGAAGTTCTTCTGAATTTGGAGATAGAAGAAGTTTGTTCGGATCCTGCTAGCCTCAAGATCGTTTGTCCTTTATCTCGTCTGGGTAGTCTCTTTGAGATTACTATATTTGTTGGTAGAATTGGGTACACTTTTGGCTCTTAGTAGCGCGTGTGTAGCAGTCTACTTTTGTACTATTATCTCCACAATAGTGAAATTTGCTCTCCTTCCGGGTGGACGTAGCCAGTTATTTTACTGGTGAACCACGTATATCTGTGTGTCATCTTTATTTGTTATTCGCTATATTTTGTTCTTTATCACCCTAATCAACTAACTGTTGGGTAACGGGACGCCTCCATTACAACAATTGGTATCAGAGCCCAAGGTTCAAACTTGGGTCTCTTCTGCTTCCGCATTGTGTTTTTTAGGGCGTTAATTTGGGTTTGTTGAATTATGGGTGAAAAGATGTTGGAAGCGAATATTTTGAAAGTTGACATACTTTTTGGGTTTGGTGAGTTTGTGTAAGGATGATAGTGTTGGCACTAAGGTGGAGTTTGCTCCTGCACTGGTCAAGCTAATGGATCCTTCAAGACAAGCTACCAACATCTGTTTTGCGTCTCAGTGAGGCGATTTGTGCTCGAGGTGGAGCCTTGAGCGGCCCAGCCCAGGGCTAAATGGACGCAGGCCTAGTCTAGGGCTTATTGGATGGCAGACCGAGTCCAGGGTATATTGGATGGTTATAGACTCAAGGTGGAGTCTATGGTGTTCTAGCGTGAGAGCTTATTTGCTGGAACATGGCAGATATAAGTCTACTTGTGAGTGACTTGTATAGCGCTCGAATGGTTTGGAAGTCGTTTTTAAATGCGACTGTCCGAGTCAAGCTCCACTGGGTTCTTGAAAAAGAACTTTTTGGATCTCGAAAGGGGTCATCTGAAACTTCGACGGGAGTTTGTTCTTTGGAGCTTTTGGGTTGGAATTGTTAGTCTAACTATTTGTACCTTTGATGGAGGTAATTTGTGCTCGCTTAGAATATTGTTTTGGTTTCGACTTTAGTTTTGTTGCCATGGTGTAGGCAAGTTTGTGGTGGTCATGACACCTAGAATACTTAAGTGAGACATCTGTTTTGTTTCGTGGCGTTGATGTCCTTTTAGGGCAATTTGGTACGACGGTACATTTTGGCCATGATTATGTTTTGCAGGAGGTTTCTTTGGAATCTTGTGTGTGTTGTTCTGGTACACTGTTCCATCATTAATGATATTTGGTATCTCATATATTTGTGTTGGTGTTCGGTAGCTTTTGTCCTCTTCGGAGTGTTGCTACGTTTGGCCTTCTTGTTGGTATGAAGATATGTTGGTACTTAGTATGTTTGGTAGTTACAGCTTGCTACATTTGGTACTTCGTATATTTGGTCACGTTTGTTGCACACTTGGTTCGTTTGTCCGTTTTGTGGGCTGTGTTCAAGTCAGAGTGGAGACTATCGGGACAGGTAGTGACTTGAGAATCGATCTTGTTGAAGCAGATTTTTGGTTCTTCTTGGTTTGGTTCGTTTTTTGGGTAATTCAAGTCAAGGTGGAGATTGTTGTGAATTTGGTGCCATGAATTTGTGTCGAAGACGGAAAGACGAGAAGAACATTCGAATGAACAAAGCCGAAGTACAATATTGATGCAAGGACTATTTATGTGCATGCTTCGGATGTATGTCAGGCACTTAAGTGCCTAACTTTTAACATATGGACGTCCCTTACTTTTTTAGAGTTTGACTCTTTGACTAAGGCTTTTGTTTTTTTGGTAATTAGTTGTTGTATGCTTTTAGGAAATTATATTAATTTCCTATTAGTGTTGGTTTAGGAAATTATTATTAATAATTTCCTAATTGTCTTTGTTTCCTAATTAGTCTAGGTCTCGTATTTTA
>JAIUZE010015959.1:0-73510 GCA_022085475.1 Heliosperma pusillum | reverse complement strand
ACAATATCATGAAATCACCATGAATCAGAAGACGAGGTGCCCATCAGTGTGGCAATAGACCCTGAATAATATCAGACAAATAACGACGGGGGCATTTCAAAGACACGACAACGGACGATCATCTCTCAATGCGTAAATGAAACGCACTAGGCATCGTGTAACTGACAAGTAATGATTATGTGCTCCACGGAGTAAAAACCTTCCTGAACGCATACACGATTAAAAATCCATTTTTTCGTATAGTCGACTATTGGGCGCTCAACTGGTAGAAAGGGAAAAATTAAACTCTCCTAGTCTAAACCTGGCCAGACTCTCGGAATAAACGTTTTCCGATTCGACATGCGATCACGTTTCGCATCCAAGACTCGGTCAATCATATAGACGCCGAGTACCCACATTCTCGGTAGATCAATTCACGAAAGAGGCGGAAACGAGCTCAAGCCTCATAACATGCGGTACGCTACATGCAAATAACACCACCTCGCAAGTACACAACATTTGACGGCCGGGTCGATCAACGCATAGCGTTCGCCTCCCAACAACGTCGCCGTATGCCCACTAACACATGCATTTAAGCAGTAGGATACCTCCCCGTTCCGACATTCCAGCCTTACGAACGTGGAGGTAGCCAAGGGAATGAGAGTACAAAGCACAAGACAGAATAGTGCTCAAACAGTATCATTTGTAAAAACCGACTCCAAGTGGGACATAGCAAAAACCGTCACATAACATGTGATACAAGCGAATGAAATATCATATATCCAAAACATGAATATTATAAGACACTACGTAAAATTATACGATAAACGGATCATGCGAACTATTATAAATTACGAGTTTTAGAAATTATAGGAAATGCATACAGCCGTGTTCCAGGCCGGTCAGGGGACCGGCGGCCGGTGGGCCGGCTCAGAACACAGGCAAAAATCCAAAAATCACAAAACAGAGAAATGTGGTCTAGGCCGGTCGATGGACCGGCGGCCGGTGGACCGGCACAGAGCACCCCTTATAAAAAATTCATATGATGTTACTGGAGTGTTCTCAGCCGGTGGTCAGACCGGCGGCCGGTCGACCGGCTGGGAACACCCCTTCACCCGTGAACCATAAACAACAACCCAAACAATTTCAATTCTCATAATTCACTTATAATAATTATCAACAATCAATATTCATCATCAACATTCATCAAATAACAACAATCATCATCCATTCTATGAATTCTAGGCTTCCTAATCGTATTCTAATACGATTTCTAGCATATAAAGCATGTAAAACACGTAAATGATACCGAGTAACCCTTCACCGTTACCTTTTCGCGTATTCACTACTCGTCAAGCTCCTCTTCAATTAGGAAATAGTCTTTGTCGGGATCTTGGAGGTCACCACCTACATATAGATCATAAAAGATGAATAAAATTCATCTTGAGAAAGACGGAAAGTTTGAAAAGCGAGAAAGACGATGATTTTAATATCAATACGGATAGAGGAAGGTAAGGGGAGAAGAATGAGACGAACTTACATGAATTCTAGCAAGTAACGAAAGAGTTACGATGATTCAAAGATTGAATTCAAAGAGGGAGGCAAGGTTTCTTAAGGAGGAAGAAAAGATTGTGTTTGTGTTGAATGAAATAGGTTAAGGAGTATGAGTGGAATATGAAGGAAAAAGTCAACGAAAGTCAAAGACGGCTCAAAAGTCAAGAAAAGTCAAAGTCGCCTCAAGACGGGATTCACATGGAATCTCGCGGAAATTCCAGATACGAACTCGGAAATTCCAAATTCGACTCGAAACATTAAATTCTAATTTAAAACTTAAATTTGCTGAAAAGTATCCGTAAAATATTTTCACTAGAAAAATAGGGTACATTTCCGGGTGTTACATCCACCCCTAAATTCCCGCCTCAATTTTTTGGTCTCGTTATAAATCTGATTATTTGACGGTTGAGGTTTACCCGGCGTTCTTTGGTGAAGAGCATTCTTTATATCTCTTAGGAGCACACCTGCCTTAACCTGTTGCTTCACATATGCTTTCTCCTCGTCATCCAAAGTCGCAAAATGACGATCACCATCCTTGTAAACCACCTCCCCATGGTTGTGAAACCCTTTACCCTCGGCGGTGATAATGTTCCAAACTGCCCCGCTATCGTCACCTTGACGAGGGTAGTTCTGCACGGCTCGGATATGGAAACTGCATCCACACTTATTCGACCTACGTCGCTTCTCAGGATCATCAATTGGAGGAGGTCTACCATACCTTGAACATCGAAAGTAAGATGCCAACAACCCGTCTCTTCTTCTGTTTTTTGGCCCATTATTTGCTTTAACCAAAGCAAAACCATGATCCATTGCAATCTTACTCGCCTAATTAAAGGCATCATCACGGGTATCAAAATCCAATGTCGTCTCAAAGTACGGATTGTAATTAATGTTATTATTCCTGAAATCCTCTAACGAGTCTTGTTCAATGCAAATACGACGCTTATTAGACATTAAATATTTAACATATATTAGTAAATCATGATCTACATACCTAAAATGTTATTAAACGGGGTTATAAAAGTTAAATATCATCTCACCATGGTCAGACAAAAAAACTGGGTGTCATAACCATGGTCAGACGAAGAAGTGGATGTCATGGACCATGGCCAGACATTGATAAGACGATATTTACACATATTTATATCCCTTATTTATATATTTTCACGGTCGTCTATCGTACTATTTAAGTGGTATAATATACTTTTCTCACGGTTGGACATTTAGCTATTGAAATACTACTTTAATTGAAAATGAGCCGATTTGATTGTGTTGTTGATTTATAGGTTGAAGGACTAATTTATTGTGATATGGGCCGAGTAAGAAAAGTGCAAAGACAAAAACGGGAAGACCAAAATACAAATAAATGAAGCAAATGTGTGGAAATTACAAAGCAAGTTCTTACTTCCTTCTATATACATATTGGTCCAGTAACAAATTGAGGGCCCAAGTTGGCAACTTATCATCTGCATTGAACAAAGAAAACGTGAGATAAAATCACCAAATAGAAAGAAAGCTACTGGAAGCGTACGAGATGAACAAGAGCTCTGATGCAAACTCAAACTCCATCTCAAACTCTATCCCCTTTCTATATTTTATTTACAAAATTTATCCCGTATATCCAAATACCATTATAAATACCCGAGTCCTCCGTTAGGAATGAAGCAAGCAAGTATATACCAAATACCCAAATTATTAGTGAGCGATTTGAGCGGCGATCGGAGGTAGGGGCAAGTCCGTCGATTGAAGCGGCTTCATTCGAGGGAAGAAGGGAAACCCAATTGAGGAGGTGTTGCAAACCGATCCGAGGAGGCGTTTCCTGGCCTTAATTATTAAGTTCTCCACTCCTTTTAGCTTATTAATTTCAGTTTACTAGTATTTACTTATTCTTGGATGCTTTAATCTTTCAGTTATTGTAAAAGTTGATTCCGTCTTATCAATATTGAGTTAATCGTATTCATATTATACTCGTTCATATTTTTCTCAATTCACGTTGTTAGCTGCAAATAATTGCTTAAATTGCTAGTAGTTTGAATTGATAGCTAGTCGTATTGTTTGGTGCGGCGTTAAATCGTACAACCGAGTAGCAACTAATTTAATTTAGGACTGTAATGATGTCACTCGATTAAGTTAGGAGTATAATTTGGTCTGACTATTTAAATGGTTAACGTTAATGAGGTTTTTCTAATTCGTAATGCGGTTAGTCAATTTGCGGGAACTTGTCGCTTTCGTGTAATTGGTTAGCTAGTATTGGCAGTCGAACGACTCGCTACTGGTTAAAACTAAGGATTGATAGGGAGAATTTAGCGGCTAAATTCTCTACAGTTAGCCTATTGTTAATTTAATAGTTGTTAGAGGAATCGACTAATTAACTGAGTTATTAACTGAACCCGAGAAAGATGAGCTTAACGGATGCTTGTTTCGCTTATATCTATTTAGATTTCAATATTTAATTTACTAAATGAACCCCCCAATTCCGTAAATATGTTAATAGTGTTGATATGTAAGTTAGTTGATAAACTATATAATAGTTAATTAGTTTTACCAATCTCTGTGTGGGATCGACCATACTTATCCTTTACTATGTTCATATTTTTGAGGTTAAGATTGGTAAATAAATTGTTAATTTGTATGCGCAAACGACACGTATCAGACATCCATTTCCAACGTCTGGCCATGGTCAGACGTTGGAAATGGATGTCTGGCCATGCTCCATGACATCCGGTTCTTCGTCTGACCATGGTAGTTTTTTCAAATTTTTAAAAAAAAATACGCAATTGAATTTTAACTAACTAAGACGTAACGTATATCAATTAACTTAAATAAGTATAAACAAACAATTAACGGATTCCTTGAAAAAAATTTGACAAACTTAAATTTTTATTAATAATGTAAACATACCAAAGATTGTTCGTCCGTCATGATAATCGATTTAGTGAAATTGTTGTTGTTCGATTTAGTCAAATTGTTGTTGTTGTAATTTTTTAATTTTTTTAGTTGAATTAGTTGTATTTGATTTTGGGAGAATTAGAGAAGAGAGAGAGAGAGAAGAGAGATAGAGAGTTTAAGTGCATAAGGGCATTATCGTCTTTCGTAATGAAAACGTCGTTGATATTTCCTAAAACGTCGTCGATGTTAACCAGCCGCCTATAACTATCATAAGTTAAGCCTTAAGCGTATTGGTTACACTATTCGACTTTCTTTTTACGAAAGATCACATTACTTTAGATTATTCACCGCTAAACAATACTCCCTCCAATCCAATTCGACCATGCCCATTTTATTTTTTGAAGTCAACATTTACAAAGTTTAAGCATAGATATGTTAAAAAATATATGAAAAAGTACAATATTACATTAACATATTTATTTGCATTTGAAGTAAAAAAAATATTTCATAAATTATATTTTCAACAATAATTATTGTCTTATACAAATAGAGAAAATATTTCTCAAAGTGTTGTCGTGAAGACCGTAAAAAGTCAATTAGAAAGATTGGATTTGATTGGAGGGACTAAGACCTCATCAATGATCTGATTGATGAAAATCGCTTTGACCCTTTTTCTTAGACTCCACCGGATCGACCAAGTCTTTACGATTGCTCTCCATAATAACTCTTCTCGCTTCATCATCCATGCCTCCTAGCCTCACTCACACATCCCTCCGAGCATTACTTCAACCCTTCTTCTTGAGCTCCAACGTGTAATAATCCGTATTATTATGTGTGGGGACTCGGCCGAGTAGGGCTTACTCGACCGAGTACATGGTGTACTTGGCCGAGTACAGCCTACTCGACCGAGTGGATTTGGCTGACAACTTTTGGGTGATTCTGATCTTGTGTACTCGGCCGAGTGACTTTGACACTCGACCTAGTGAGTGGTACTCGATCGAGTACATATCGTACTCGACCGAGTACGACGGTTTTCAGGATCGGTTCGCACGGTTAATTAAAGGATTAATAGGAGGGATTAAAAGCATAATTCACTTTTACGCTTCCTAATCTTAAAACCTAAACTCTTAAACTCTCTCAAAACCCTCATTGAACCTTTGATTATCTCGTGCCGAATCGCTTGTTCCTTTGCCTAGATCGATTTGTGTGGTAAGTATTCATACTTATGCTTTGATTGTGATTATATTGATAGTCTTAATTGAATTGGGGGAAAGGAAATGAACTTGTATTGATTATATGTATGTTAATTGCTTTAGGATGGAGGAGATTTAGTTGAGGAACACTTCTAATCAATAGTGCTTTTCGTGGATCTTGATAAAGGCAGGGTTTCCCTACTCAGTATTTGTGTTATTAATTGATGCTATGAGATGTTATATGATGTTGTTTGTGATTGATGATGGAGATGTTGGAGTTCGGGTTTGGGGAGTTTTTGCCGATTTCATGGTTACTATGTTACTGGTTACTTGTGCTTAGTGATCCTGTTGGGAGACAGGTCACGCCCCGATTTCGCTCCCGTGGTTATCCCGCCACGTAGGGGATGTGCACATTAATGATCAGGGTTCTCTCGCTTCGGTGAGAGGGGCTTTCGACGCCTGTGGCTGCGGTCCAGGGTCAATAGGTGGTTTGTAGGGCAGACTGGTAACCTGAGCCTACGGAGGTGTCCCCTGTGATGGCCCTCCTGGTTTCTCTTATCCCTTGTGCTTTTGCTTGTAAATTGATCGATAGAAAAATTTACTGACCCCTCTACTGTTTACAAAACTTCTGTGATCCATTGGGGGATGGTGAGCAGGTGATCGCAGGTAATCCTTAGAGCATGACGGGGAAGAGGATGAGATCAATTATGAGTCTAGCTTCTGCATTACTTGGAGTCTCAGTTGTTAAACATTCGATATTCTTTTGTTATTGATTGGAGTTGGTCGGATGGTATGCCATCTGTTTGAGACATGTATTGGTATTTAAACAATTATTAATAAAGTGTTGCTTCCTTTATTGCTTGTTGTGATGTTCACTACCTCCGGCAACCGAGATGGTAGTGCTTCCGTTTGCTAAGGGGGCCTTGTAAGGTACCTTGATGTATGGGGGTGCATGTTACAAAGTGGTATCAGAGCGATCGATTTTGGAACCTAAAACCAATGAACCTAATGAACTAGGAGTGTCTAAGAAAATGAACCCCGGTAGGGGTCATAGGGAGCTACTGCAAAGATTAGGGAGACGGCCCGAAACCCTGCACCTTTGCCCTTATGGCTCTTACTTGGTCACCTGGGAAGTGTCAGGATGTTATGTGCATTTAGAATATTGATATATGTTACATGATTGTTGATGTATGGAATGGAGGTGGAGTGGAGTGCTTTTGTTGATGATATGTGTTATCGCATGAGATATAATATGTAATGTGATGAGACGATACGATGGTGAATGAGCGATGATGATTACATAGGATGACATGATTTTTGTTGACATATACTGTATACATGTTTACATGAATTATGCATGAGAAATATGGTTGAATTGTTGTGATAAGGTATGAGCATGCTAGAAATGATATTAGTGCAGTACGGGTGGAATTATTGTATGACTCAACCGAGTGAAACAGGTATTCGACCGGGTTCCTAACACTCGACCGAGTGAGGGGTGTTGATGTGAAAATTTATGCTGAGAATTGGTGACTCGACCGAGCGCACAATGACACTCGGTCGAGTATGACGAACTCGACCGAGTACCATCATGACTCGACCGAGCAAAAATCCTTGATTGTTCTGGTTAATTTGTATTTCGGTGACTCGACCGAGTGTATGAAGACACTCGACCGAGTATGTGTGACTCGACCGAGTGCCTTATGGGACTCGTTCGAGTGAATATTCCTGAATAATTGAATTGACGCCTGTATCTAGTGTACTCGACCGAGTACCTATAGTACTCGATCGCTGCATTCGACCGAGTGTGTCTTTGTCAGGTCCGTATTCTGTTTTGGCCGTAGGCTTGTGCTTACGTTTGCCGTTTCTTATTGAAGTTATCATGCATGCAACAAGAGCAAGCGCGTCAGCTGCTACCCCCGAGTACAGCGCGGAAGAGGTCGCCACGTTGGTTGAGCAGAATAAGGCGCTCACGGAGGCCCTTAAGAACGTAGGTGGTAATAGTGAGGTGGTTGTAAATGCTACTACCATAAGTATTGCCATCGCCCGCCACCAACCTACAACATATGAGGGTACCGCTGCGCCGCATCTGCCAGATGACTGGCACCGAGAGATGGAGAGTGTGTTTGAGGTTGTAGACTGTTCGAATAGCTTGTGCGTGGATCAAGCTGCGTTTTATCTGAGAGGAGCTGCGGGGAAGTGGTTGTTTAGGAGAGAGTGGCGATGAGGGAGTACTATGTGGGTTAGGGAGAAGAAGGGATTCCGTGGAGAGACTTTAAAGCGGAGATGAGGCAAGAGTTTGTGTCTGAGCACGTGAGGGGAAAGTTAAGGTCTGACTTCGAGGTATTCCGGATGACTGAGGAGATGACAGTGACTGAGTACTACAACAAGTTCACTGAGTTGGCATGTTACACCAAGAAGATGAGCCAGAGGGCTCAAGCTGAAAAATTCCTGAAAGGGCTGGTATTCAGAGTTATGAACAAGTTACCACAGCCGGTGGCAGAGAATATGAAGGAGGCCTATGAGAAGGCAGGTCAGGCTGAGAGATTGGCGGTGATGACTAAGGAAGCCAAGGATGCTATGGAGAGTAGTAAGAGAAAGGCTAGTAGCGAGGGTGGAGGCAACTCCAATTATAAGAGGGGTAACTATTCTCAGGCCAGATCTTATTCTGGTGGAGGTGGCTACCGTGGGAGATAGCAGTCAGAAGGATATAGTGGTAGGGCGACTAGTGAGACTTCGGCATTGAAGTGCTTTGGTTATGGCGGTTCGGGCCACAAGAGGTTTGAGTGTCCATCCGGAGGAGGTGGTGGGGGTTATCAACCTTCACATCAGAGGAGCTATTAGCAGAGTATGGCCAGAAATCGGCCTGTAGGATCATATAACCGGCAGAGGAGTCAGAGCGGGACCGGCGGTGGCTATAACTGCTACGGTGGTTATTAGATGCAGAACAACAACAAGAATCAAGGGGATAACCAGAGTGAAGTTTCGAAGACGGTTGCATCGGCGAGCACGGTGCAGGTAAGTGGGCAGAAGAATAGTGGTAAACTGTATATATGGGCAAGCAGGCAGCGGAGGCGGATGCTCAGGTGTTTACTGGTACTTTCTTTATTCATAATGTTCCTTCTTTTGTGTTGTTCGATTCGGGGTCAACCCATTCTTTTATTTCGAGGAGTCATGCTATGTTGTTGGGGTTGGGAGCTAGTGAGTCTGTAAATGATGAAATGTTCATACCTTCAGGAGAGTCTGTAACTTGTAATATATTGTATAGGGGTGTATCTATGAATGTAAGGGAGGTAGATTTCCCAGTTGACTTGTTTGAGTTTCCATTGGATGGATTTGAGGTCATAGTCGGGATGGATTGGTTGGGTGGGTATAAGGATAATATTGGTTGTCATCAAAAGAAGATGTCGTTGAAAGGTCTGAAAGGAGTTAGAGTGTCTTACCGAGGGTTCACGGTGAAGCCTAAGGTGAAGTTGATTGCAGCGATTACATTGAAGACCTACCTAAGGAAGGGTTATCCTATGATATTGTGTCAAGTAAGAGATACCCGAGTTGAGGAGCCGACAACAGACTAGATTGAAGTGGTGAGAGAGTTTTGTGATATGTTTCCTGACGAGATACCGGGGTTACCTCCAAGGAGGGATGTTGATTTTAGCTTGGAATTGAAACCGGGTACGGGACCAATCTCTAAGGCCCCGTATTGCATGGGACCGAAGGTGCTCGATGAATTGAAGAAGCAGTTGCATGAGTTACTTGATAAGGGATACATTAGACCTAGTGTATCTTCGTGGGGTGCATCAGTTTTGTTCGTGAAGAAGAAGGATGATAGCTTACGGTTGTGCATTGACTACCGTGAGTTGAACTATGTAACGGTGAAGAATAGGTCTCTATTACCTAGGATTGATGACCTCTTTGGTCAGTTAAGTGGGGCTGGAGTGTTCTCGAACATATATTTGAGGTCGGGGTATCATCAGCTGAGGATACAGGATAGTGACATTCCGAATGCAGCGTTTTGTTCGAGGTATGGGCATTATGTGTATGTGGTGATGTTGTTTGGGTTGACTAATGCACCAACGGTATTCATGGACCTTATGAATCAGATCTTCAGTCCATAGTTGGACATTTTCGTTGTGGTGTTTATTGATGATATCTTAGTCTACTCTAAGACTAAGAAAGAGCATGCAGAGCATTTAAGGATCCTGCTGCAGACGTTGAGGGATAACCAGTTGTATGCAAAGTTGTCTAAATATGAGTTCTGGTTAGAGAAGGTGGCGTTTTTGGGGCATGTGATATCGAAGGAAGGGGTAATGGTGGATCCGAGTAAAATTGAGGCGGTATCTAACTGGGAGGCACCAAAGAATGTAGCGGAGGTTAGGAGTTTTATGGGTTTGGCTGGGTATTATATGAGGTTCTTGAAGGACTTCTCAACGATAGCTAGACCTATGACAACGTTGATGAGGAAGGAGAACAGGTTTTGTTGGGATGAGAGTTGTGAAACGGCGTTCCAAATCTTAAAGGAGCGTTTGACCACAACTCTTGTGTTAGCATTACCCGAGGGAAGTGAGAACTTTGAGGTTTATACTGATGCGTCAAAGTTTGGGTTGGGTTGTGTGTTGATGCAGAATGGGAAGGTGATTGCATATGCGTCGAGATAGCTGAAGCCTTATGAGGAGAATTACCCTACTCACGATCTTGAGTTGGGAGCGGTGGTGTTCGCGCTGAAGATTTGGAAGCACTATTTGTATGGTGCCAGTTTAAGCTGTTTTCAGACCACAAGAGTATGAATTATATCTATACCCAGAAAGAGCTGAATATGAGGCACCGGCGCTGGATGAAGCTTATTGGGGATTATGACATGGAAATTATCTACCATGAGGGGAAGGCTAATGTAGTTGTTGATGCTTTGAGCCGGAAGAGTGTATATTCCTTGTGCACGACGATGACCTTGATGAGATTGCGGGATGAGGTAGCGAGAATGGGGATCTATGTGATTCAGAAGGGGGATGCTGTTAGTGATCTGATGATTGAGTCAGAGTTGTATGATAGCATTCGGAGTAAGCAATTAGAGGATCCGAAGATTCAGCAAGGGAGGAAGGGAGTAGAGGATGGTACTATTCCTAGGTTCTCGACTCATGGTGATGAGAGTCTAAGGTTTGAGGGGCGTTGGTGTGTGCCGAGTGATCCATATTTGAAGAAGTTGATTTTGACTAAAGCTCATTGTACTCCTTATTCGCTTCATCCGGGTGGGGATAAGTTGTATAAGGATCTAAAGAAGACTTTGTGGTGGCCAGGGATGAAGAAAGAGGTAGCTGATTTTGTGGCTAGATGTTTGGTGTTCAGCGGGTCAAAGGAGAGAAAAGGCGACCACAGGGTAAGATTCAGTCCTTGGAGGTGCCAGAGTGGAAGTAGGAGTCTATATCCATGGATTTTGTGGTGGGACTTATGAGATCGCAGGAGGGAAACAACATGATTTGGGTGATAGTGGATCGTTTGACTAAATCAGCCCATTTTGTGCCTATGAAAGATACCCGGAGTAAGATTAAGCTTGCATGGGCATATATGAAGCATGTGGTGAAGCTGCATAAGGTACCTGGTGATATCGTTTCTGACCGTGATGCGAGGTTCATTTCTAAGTTTTGGAAGGAATTGCAAGAGCTGATGGGGACGACATTAAATATGAGTACATCATTTCATCATGCGACAGATGACGAGACTGAGAGGACGATCAAGACTCTAGAGGATATGTTGCGAGCTTTTGTGTTGTCCTTTGGTGGGAGTTAGGAAGATATGCTTGATTTGATAGAGTTCTCTTACAATAAGAGTTATCATTCTAGCATTAGAATGGCACCGTTTGAGGCCTTATATGGGAGGAGATGTAGGAGTCCACTTTGTTGGGATGTAAGTTTTGAGGCGGTAGTTCTTGGACCCCAGATGGTTCAGGACATGATCGAGCAAGTCAAGTTGATTCGTCAAAAGATGAGAGCGGCGCATGATCGACATAAGAGCTATGCGGATTGTTGGGGCTCAATTAATCCTCACATGGATCACTGACGTGGCAGTACAGGATTGGTCGAAAGAAAAGCACATGGATTGAACAAGTGAATGGACTGGATTGAAAGTAAAGGAAGATCAATGGCCAGGAATGGATGTAACAAACACAACCAACAACAACCATAATTTGCCGAGTCAACAACAGACCCCGTGAAACTTGGACCAGCAGAGGGGATCTAACACCAATACCACCAGAGCCGTTGGAGGCAGAACTAATGCTATAAAAGGAAGGCAAGCAGAAGGAAGCAAGGGACATTCAACTCTCTCAACCTAAAATCAGTATACAAGCACTCAAGCAATTATCAAAGCAACTTCATCCTTGTTTCTTTATTTACGTCCAAATATTAGGTACCACCTCAGCAAGTACTTTCACATTTTAGTGCATATATTTGGCGGGATTCCGACTCTTCCCGCAGTTTTTCCCACATTGGGTTTCCGCGTCACCAATTCTTCGTGTCATTTCTTTTCTTGCGCTTTTCCTTACGTTATTTCATCATAAGAGTACTAGTAGAATAACCACTTTGATCCACCTAAACAAGTACAACAACTAATTAACAAGTTTTTTACCAAAACAGTTTGGCGCCCACCGTGGGGCATAGTGGTTAATATCTACAGTCAGAACAAAAATCCAAACAAATCAGAATGTCAGGATCCAATTCATCCAATACCAGTGGTTCTCCCATGCAACCTCTTACTGGGCCTCTTCAGCCAGCCTCGGGAGCACCCAATATCCCTACCAGTTGATGCGTGTATTTTATATAGACTTTTTAGTCCATTTATGCACGCATTTCTATGTTATTTGGGTGATATTATATCATCATATGCCCCTATTTGGCTACTTTGTACTTTCATTACCATTTTGTAGGTACAAGCTGCATAGTAGCAGAAACCGAACCAAAGCAGTCCACTTTGCATGCATTTAGGAGAATGGGAGAATCGGGACAGGAGCTCTTGCCTTGGGAAGCGTGAAACCATTCATCATCAAGCCCAAAGTCATGACTCTTACTATGTACTATGTCAGAAGACCTCGATCGAGTACGCATTTGGTCGATCGAGGTGAGTTGAAGTCAGAAGACCTCGATCGAGCTACATACTTTGCTCGATCGAGTAGAAGGAGTTTACTAGTGCAACTTGTAAAAACAATCTATCGCGTTTTCAATTAGACAATTAGACTACTACGTGATAATCCGTAGTTTAGATAGACAATTTATATTTCCTATTGGACAATTTTTGGTATTTTCTGGTATCGGTTGGCATCGGTTTTGCAGGAGAAGAAGCGGAAAACAATTGCTCAAAATCGGAAGCTGTGCATTTGCGAAAGTGCTCGATCGAGGAAAACAGAGTTACTCGATCGAGCGGTAATGCCTGGACAAGTTGCTCGATCGAGTGGAATTTTTGCTCGATCGACCTCCAGTTTGATGCTGGTTTGGGGAAGCTTCTGTTTTGTAAGTTCTTCTGTTTTTTCTTCCATTCCTTACATATATTTCATTCCCTTAGGAACATGTATTAGGTTGCTTTCTCCTTTTCCCTTATATGCTTTTGTGCTATAGCCAATGAGGACATTGTCTATTTTGGTTTGGGGAAGTGTTTTACATCCTTTTGCGTCTGCATTTGCATTTGTATTGCATTCACGTTTACATTCATGTTAATTAGAAAATTTGAAAAAATCAAAAATATCACGTTTATTTTTGCATTTAGTTGAGTCGGATTGGAGCCTTGTTCATGATGAAATTGCACTACAAGTCTATTTTGTGCTATTCTTAGCACCTTTCTTGAATTACTTAGTGAAATCGAAATAGTGAACTGTTGAATTTTGTCTTGGAATTTAAATTTGATTATTAGACTTGACTTATCATTTTTGGCAAACTACTTATATATTCTGAGATTTTAGAGCCTATAACTGGTGACATCCATGACCAGTTCATCTAATGAGAGTAGTTACTCCCCACATCTCGTGTTATTTGCTTGTATATGAATTTTGATTTCTTATTGCCTGCACGCATTGGGTTTGTGGTCGGTATTACGTGTTTTGAGAATTTTTGCATCTCCCTTTTCCTCATTTTACCCCATTAACTCCACATAAAGCCATATCTGCCTGTTGCCCTTAACTACATTCCAAACTGAGCCTACCCTTGCCGAGCTAGTTTGTAGTCGAGGTATATTTTACCGTTGTGTCAGTTTTTGACTCGTTTTCATTGATTGGAGTGGGTATTTGCGAGAAAAAGAAGAGATGTGAGAATAGTGCTCGATCGAGTACTTTGTTTAGCTTGATCGAGCAGATTTGGTGTTTTTGTGCCTCGATCAAGTGACATGTTCTGCTCGATCGAGTGTTTTACTCAGTCAGCCAAGAAAGAGAAAAAAGAAAAATAAAAGAAAAGAAAGAAAAAATGAAAAAATAGATTGAAAAAAAATAATTGGCTGAACTTTTTGTTGTTTACACCTCCTGTGCTTATCATTATTTTGTTGAGGTGTTATTTGGGGTTTGTGTTGTTTATGCCTAGATTTGGTAAGGCATCGAGTATAATTTTGATTGTTGGAAGATGGAACGAGTTTTACTGCGGTCTTGTTAGGAACTAGCTTGGCTATTTCACATTCCCATTAATTGTTTTGCCCCTTCTTACCAATTAGCCTCACATATCCATATTTTTGCAAATGTTCGGCACGTGATTGTCCTTGAACGGTGGTTATGCGTGTGTACGGTGCTTGAATCATCTTTCATATTAGTTAGCAATGCATGTTGTGTTGGTCGTAGTCTAGGTGAGTGACTATATTTTCTTCTCTCTTTCTTATACATATTTACTTACCATTTGCTTGTTGAGAGAAGAGTGACCCGTGAGAGTCCGAATTTGAGTGAGTCTTGCAAGGTCGAAAGTCTAATTTATTTCCAAGATTGTATAAATTCGTTCACTTTCGTATTAAGCTTTGTAACGATTGAATGAGTGCATTGAATTGTTTAGTATTGACTTGTAGCTAGCTCTGAGACTTGCTCCATTCCCCTAGGTTTATTTAGTTCCATATAGCTGCATTTAGTTTGCTTGAGGACAAGCAAAGGTTTGGTTTGGGAAAGTTTGATGCGTGTATTTTATATAGACTTTTTAGTCCATTTATGCACGCATTTCTATGTTATTTAGGTGATATTATATCATCATATGCCCCTATTTGGCTACTTTGTACTTTCATTACCATTTTATAGGTACAAGCTGCATAGTAGCAGAAACCGAACCAAAGCAGTCCACTTTGCATGCATTTAGGAGAATGGGAGAATCGGGACATGAGCTCTTGCCTTGGGAAGCGTGAAACCATTCATCATCAAGCCCAAAGTCATGACTCTTACTATGTACTATGTCAGAAGACCTCGATCGAGTACGCATTTGGTCGATCGAGGTGAGTTGAAGCCAGAAGACCTCGATCGAGCTACATACTTTGCTCGATCGAGTAGAAGGAGTTTACCAGTTGGTCGATCGAGCAGATGAAATGCTCGATCGACTGATTTCCATGAAGAAAAGCCTCGATCGAGTGGTTATTACCCTCGATCGAGTAGATCCAATCACGGGGTTTAAGTCCATAAGGTTAATTAGGTTAAGAGTCGTGTTAGACACTATATATGACTCTTATTTACGTCATTAGTTATTCATCAACTATTATTCAGTTTTAATCATTCAGGAATTAGCAAACATTAGTCTTTCATTAGTTCTGAACTTTGAATTCTTAGTTTTCAATCGGGTTTATTCGACGTGGATTGTTCTTTACGCCGGATTGCTAAGATTGTAAACAATTTCTCTCTTTTACTCTTACCTTTACTTTAGTCTTAATTACTGTTTACTCTCTCTAATTATTGCTTTGTTATTGTTCATGCTTATTAATTACGATTTCATTATGTTTAATATCATATGTTTAATCGTCTTTGTTAGCATAGTTAATAACATGAGTAGCTAATTCTCTTGTATGTTGGGATGAGGGAAACTGTAGTAGAGGCATGTTAGGATAGATTAGTTTAGTTAGTCTTGAATATGAGAATCAGTCTAAGCAATTTAATTGAGGTTTAGTCGAATGAATATACGCAGGAGACTAGGCTAGGTAGTTAACCCTGACCTGGATCGAGAGATTGGAAGGGAAGGCTTGCTTAGAATTGATAGGTGACTCCTAAGAGGACGAGAGTTAATTAGGAAAATCCCTAGGGTGGTTTGAGACCGAGAGGAGAAAACCATTGTCCTTCTCATTGATAGATTGACTGACTTAGTTGACCCATAGATGCCGATACTGCAGTAGACCGAATCCTAGCATATTTCTCTCTTATCTGATTTATTTCTTATTTATTTCTATCTTTTACTTCTCTTTCCTTTAATCTTGTTTAGTTAGTTAAAACCAATTTTCAAAACCCCCCAGATTGTTACTTGCAGATTTAGATTTCAGTTAATTAGTTTTCTCCCTGTGGAGATCGACCCTACTTCCGCTATCTTCTTAGTTAGTTGACTTAGGTTTTATTTTTGGTGTATAACGACCACATCAAATTTTGGCGCCGTTGCCGGGGCGGCAATTTAATTTTCTGTTATTTATTTCTGTCTCGTCTTAAGGAATTTCTAATTCCTTAAGACTGTTCTTATCTTTCTCTTTATAGTTGTGTATGAGCAGGTCCCAAAGGCTTGAATTAGTGGAAGCTGATCCAGAGCCTGAAAGAACCTTCCTGCGCAGGAAAAGAGGGTTAGATAAGACTATTCAGGAGGAAGACTTGAGTACTTCTGATTCCGTCTTTGACAGTTTCATTTTCGAGGAAGATTTAACTGTTGAGACTACCATTCCAGCAAAGATGCCTAATATTGCTAGCCATTCTGAGCCTACAGATGCATGCATACCTCAAGGATTCAAACTTACAACGGACGAAGATGGAACTACTTTCGATCTTCGTCCGTCTTATATCAAGCTCATCCAGCAGGACAAGTATAAGGGTGTAGCTGGGGAGGATCCGAGGAAGCATATGGAGACCTTTGCTGACTACTGTTCTTCTATTCCGGTTTCCAAAGGGGTGACAGCTGACAAGATCAAGGAATTCTTGTTTCCTTTTTCCCTCACTGATAATGCCAAAGACTGGTTGAAGAATTTAAATCGAGAAGAGTTGGGTATTACCGACTGGACCACACTCGCACTGGCCTTCTACAAGAAATACTTTCCGCCGCAGAGGACGAATGCTTTGAGGGGTCAGATTACTAATTTCAAGCAAATGGCTCATGAAAATCTCTATGAGTCCTGGTATCGATTCAAGACGCTAGTGAGGTCTGTTCCTCACCATGGGTTCGAGCAGTGGTTTCTGTGTAACCAGTTTTACACCGGGTTATATGACGATCATCGAGCCATTCTAGATGCCGCGTCAAACGGGAGGTTCCAGAAGGAAATAGATGATGATAAGGGTTGGAAACTAATTGAGGAGATGACAACCCATTGTGCTGAATATGGTAATCCGAGGAGTGGTACACGGACGATAGCTAGTATCGATTCTGAAGGTCTGGATGCAAAATTCGATAAACTAAATGCCAGACTTGACAAATGGGAGAAGAAAGCTGAAGATAACCAGCAGACGGTTCATTTGCTGCAGCGGGATGATGTGATTACTTGCGAGAGGTGTGGCGACACTGGTCACACGGCTATAGACTGTTTTGCTGAAAAGGAACAAGTCTTTTCCTTTCAACAATACCGTCAAGGAGGTGGGTACTACAATCAAGGGAATATCCATCCCAATTTGAGATGGACAAGCCAGAACGTCTTAAATCCTCCACCTCCACCACCACAGCCGACGTATCAACCGCCGCACAAGCAAGGATTTCAGAACATCCAGTCTTCACAGCAAGCGAGTTCCTCATCTGTAGGAATTTCAGAAGTCGGGGAGTTAAAGTCTATGATCCAAGCTTTAGCTATCCAAATGAGCAAAACTGATCAAGCAACGAATGCTACTATTAAGCTTTTGGAGTCGCAGATTGCTCAATTGGCAGGAGTTCGATCGGCTAGGCAACCCGGGCAGTTACCGTCTCAAACTGACAAGAACAAGGAGACGCTGAATATGATTTCTATGAGAAGCGGTATTGCTTATGACAGTCCTGGTACAGTTGCTGATATTTCTGGTACGCATCCTGATGTTGCGAAGACTGTTGCTGGTAATGTAATCGATCGAGAAGTTATTGCTAGTCGATCGAATGAAATGAAGGAGAATCTACTCGATCGAGAGATGGGTGTTAGTCGATCGAGTGAATCAGAAAGCAAGTTACTCGATCGAGAGGTTATTGATGGTCGATCGAGTGATCCAGATGAACAAGTGGTCGATCGAGAGAACCAAGCTGCTCGATCGAATAAGTTGACCGAGGAAGCTGCTCGATCGAGCAGTTTAAGCCCTGATACTCTTCGATCGAGTGATATTGATACTCGATCGATGGGTTTTCATGAGCGAGAAGCTCGTGCGGAAGGGTTAAGCAAGCGGATGATCAACAATGCAATTGTCAAGGATATGAAACGTGGTAATCCTGACATTCCAGTTCCGTTTCCTGGTCGATTGAAGAAGGCTAAGGTCGAGAAGGAATTTGCTCGGTTCGCTGATAATGTACGCAATCTCAAGGTGAACGTTCCTTTTGCATACCTTCTATTAAAGGTACCCTCTTACCTAAAATTTATGCGTGAAATTCTTTTGCGTAAGAGGTCCGTAGACACTATAGAGACTGTAGCATTGACTGAGGAATGCTCTGCGTTTCTCCAGAACAAGAGCCCCCCTAAGCTGTCTGACCCAGGTAGTTTTTCTATATCGTGTCATATAGGCACCTATCTCATAGACAATGCGTTATGTGACCTAGGAGCTAGTGTTAGCGTCTTACCTTTGTCTTTGGCGAAACGGTTAGGCTTTACCAAGCTTCAGTGTACAAACATGGCAGTGCAGATGGCAGATAGGACCTTGTCTCGCCCCTTAGGAATCATAGAGGATGTTCCTGTGCAAATAGGAAAATTCTTTATCCCGGTCGATTTCATAGTTTTGGATATACCTGAGGATTCTCACACTCCCATCATTTTGGGAAGACCGTTCTTGCATACTGCGCAAGCGGTTATTGATGTTGGGTTACAGACTCTGACTTTTCAAATAGGTGGGGAGAATTTAGTATTCACACAGTCTCATGTTAATAAGGGTCCTATGCTTGTGTCACCATGCTACGCACTTCCCTTATCCGATATCACACCTGATTTATTCACGCATGACAAAGCTTCGGTTCCTATCGAACCGATAGCTCCTATCTGTGATATCCCCATTGCTACCGTAACACCTCCGCCCCAGCTTGGGAGCAAATTGGAGGAACATGCTGTTGTGTGTTGCATTACAGGTAGTAAATCAGTAGCATTGGAGCTGGAAAATGGAAAACCCGGTTCGTGTGACGACGTCAAGAAGAAGAAGTCCAAGAGGGACAAAGGAGCTCGCATGTACGCAAGTGATTCCGAGGTGGAGCTAGACTCCAAGAAACCATCGTACGTGTGGAGGAAGAAGACGGAACTTACCGCAGCTGAGGGTACTTCCGCAAGTCAAAGGCCAAACGGTGGCCTTCTCATGAAACTATTTGGTTGGTAGCCGGGTTTGCAACCCCGTGCAACTTGTAAAAACAATCTATCGCGTTTTCAATTAGACAATTAGACTACTACGTGATAATCCGTAGTTTAGATAGACAATTTATATTTCCTATGGGACAATTTTTGGTATTTTCTGGTATCGGTTGGCATCGGTTTTGCAGGAGAAGAAGCGGAAAACAATTGCTCAAAATCGGAAGCTGTGCATTTGCGAAAGTGCTCGATCGAGGAAAACAGAGTTACTCGATCGAGCGGTAATGCCTGGACAAGTTGCTCGATCGAGTGGAATTTTTGCTCGATCGACCTCCAGTTTGATGCTGGTTTGGGGAAGCTTCTGTTTTGTAAGTTCTTCTGTTTTTTCTTCCATTCCTTACATATATTTCATTCCCTTAGGAACATGTATTAGGTTGCTTTCTCCTTTTCCCTTATATGCTTTTGTGCTATAGCCAATGAGGACATTGTCTGTTTTGGTTTGGGGAAGTGTTTTACATCCTTTTGCGTCTGCATTTGCATTTGTATTGCATTCACGTTTACATTCATGTTAATTAGAAAATTTGAAAAAATCAAAAATATCACGTTTATTTTTGCATTTAGTTGAGTCGGATTGGAGCCTTGTTCATGATGAAATTGCACTACAAGTCTATTTTGTGCTATTCTTAGCACCTTTCTTGAATTACTTAGTGAAATCGAAATAGTGAACTGTTGAATTTTGTCTTGGAATTTAAATTTGATTATTAGACTTGACTTATCATTTTTGGCAAACTACTTATATTTTCTGAGATTTTAGAGCCTATAACTGGTGACATCCATGACCAGTTCATCTAATGAGAGTAGTTACTCCCCACATCTCGTGTCATTTGCTTGTATATGAATTTTGATTTCTTATTGCCTGCACGCATTGGGTTTGTGGTCGGTATTACGTGTTTTGAGAATATTTGCATCTCCCTTTTCCTCATTTTACCCCATTAACTCCACATAAAGCCATATCTGCCTGTTGCCCTTAACTACATTCCAAACTGAGCCTACCCTTGCCGAGCTAGTTTGTAGTCGAGGTATATTTTACCGTTGTGTCAGTTTTTGACTCGTTTTCATTGATTGGAGTGGGTATTTGCGAGAAAAAGAAGAGATGTGAGAATAGTGCTCGATCGAGTACTTTGTTTAGCTTGATCGAGCAGATTTGGTGTTTTTGTGCCTCGATCAAGTGACATGTTCTGCTCGATCGAGTGTTTTACTCAGTCAGCCAAGAAAGAGAAAAAAGAAAAATAAAAGAAAAGAAAGAAAAAATGAAAAAATAGATTGAAAAAAAATAATTGGCTGAACTTTTTGTTGTTTACACCTCCTGTGCTTATCATTATTTTGTTGAGGTGTTATTTGGGGTTTGTGTTGTTTATGCCTAGATTTGGTAAGGCATCGAGTATAATTTTGATTGTTGGAAGATGGAACGAGTTTTACTGCGGTCTTGTTAGGAACTAGCTTGGCTATTTACCTTCACATTCCCATTAATTGTTTTGCCCCTTCTTACCAATTAGCCTCACATATCCATATTTTTGCAAATGTTCGGCACGTGATAGTCCTTGAACGGTGGTTATGCGTGTGTACGGTGCTTGAATCATCTTTCATATTAGTTAGCAATGCATGTTGTGTTGGTCGTAGTCTAGGTGAGTGACTATATTTTCTTCTCTCTTTCTTATACATATTTACTTACCATTTGCTTGTTGAGAGAAGAGTGACCCGTGAGAGTCCGAATTTGAGTGAGTCTTGCAAGGTCGAAAGTCTAATTTATTTCCAAGATTGTATAAATTCGTTCACTTTCGTATTAAGCTTTGTAACGATTGAATGAGTGCATTGAATTGTTTAGTATTGACTTGTAGCTAGCTCTGAGACTTGCTCCATTCCCCTAGGTTTATTTAGTTCCATATAGCTGCATTTAGTTTGCTTGAGGACAAGCAAAGGTTTGGTTTGGGAAAGTTTGATGCGTGTATTTTATATAGACTTTTTAGTCCATTTATGCACGCATTTCTATGTTATTTGGGTGATATTATATCATCATATGCCCCTATTTGGCTACTTTGTACTTTCATTACCATTTTGTAGGTACAAGCTGCATAGTAGCAGAAACCGAACCAAAGCAGTCCACTTTGCATGCATTTAGGAGAATGGGAGAATCGGGACATGAGCTCTTGCCTTGGGAAGCGTGAAACCATTCATCATCAAGCCCAAAGTCATGACTCTTACTATGTACTATGTCAGAAGACCTCGATCGAGTACGCATTTGGTCGATCGAGGTGAGTTGAAGCCAGAAGACCTCGATCGAGCTACATACTTTGCTCGATCGAGTAGAAGGAGTTTACCAGTTGGTCGATCGAGCAGATGAAATGCTCGATCGACTGATTTCCATGAAGAAAAGCCTCGATCGAGTGGTTATTACCCTCGATCGAGTAGATCCAATCACGGGGTTTAAGTCCATAAGGTTAATTAGGTTAAGAGTCGTGTTAGACACTATATATGACTCTTATTTACGTCATTAGTTATTCATCAACTATTATTCAGTTTTAATCATTCAGGAATTAGCAAACATTAGTCTTTCATTAGTTCTGAACTTTGAATTCTTAGTTTTCAATCGGGTTTATTCGACGTGGATTGTTCTTTACGCCGGATTGCTAAGATTGTAAACAATTTCTCTCTTTTACTCTTACCTTTACTTTAGTCTTAATTACTGTTTACTCTCTCTAATTATTGCTTTGTTATTGTTCATGCTTATTAATTACGATTTCATTATGTTTAATATCATATGTTTAATCGTCTTTGTTAGCATAGTTAATAACATGAGTAGCTAATTCTCTTGTATGTTGGGATGAGGGAAACTGTAGTAGAGGCATGTTAGGATAGATTATTTTAGTTAGTCTTGAATATGAGAATCAGTCTAAGCAATTTAATTGAGGTTTAGTCGAATGAGTATACGCAGGAGACTAGGCTAGGTAGTTAACCCCGACCTGGATCGAGAGATTGGAAGGGAAGGCTTGCTTAGAATTGATAGGTGACTCCTAAGAGGACGAGAGTTAATTAGGAAAATCCCTAGGGTGGTTTGAGACCGAGAGGAGAAAACCATTGCCCTTCTCATTGATAGATTGACTGACTTAGTTGACCCATAGATGCCGATACTGCAGTAGACCGAATCCTAGCATATTTCTCTCTTATCTGATTTATTTCTTATTTATTTCTATCTTTTACTTCTCTTTCCTTTAATCTTATTTAGTTAGTTAAAACCAATTTTCAAAACCCCCCAGATTGTTACTTGCAGATTTAGATTTCAGTTAATTAGTTTCCTCCCTGTGGAGATCGACCCTACTTCCGCTATCTTCTTAGTTAGTAGACTTAGGTTTTATTTTTGGTGTATAACGACCACATCAAATTTTGGCGCCGTTGCCGGGGAGGCAATTTAATTTTCTGTTATTTATTTCTGTCTCGTCTTAAGGAATTTCTAATTCCTTAAGACTGTTCTTATCTTTCTCTTTATAGTTGTGTATGAGCAGGTCCCAAAGGCTTGAATTAGTGGAAGTTGATCCAGAGCCTGAAAGAACCTTCCTACGCAAGAAAAGAGGGTTAGATAAGACTATTCAGGAGGAAGACTTGAGTACTTCTGATTCCGTCTTTGACAGTTTCATTTTCGAGGAAGATTTAACTGTTGAGACTACCATTCCAGCAAAGATGCCTAATATTGCTAGCCATTTTGAGCCTACAGATGCATGCATACCTCAAGGATTCAAACTTACAACGGACGAAGATGGAACTACTTTCGATCTTCGTCCGTCTTATATCAAGCTCATCCAGCAGGACAAGTATAAGGGTGTAGCTGGGGAGGATCCGAGGAAGCATATGGAGACCTTTGCTGACTACTGTTCTTCTATTACGGTTTCCAAAGGGGTGACAGCTGACAAGATCAAGGAATTCTTGTTTCCTTTTTCCCTCACTGATAATGCCAAAGACTGGTTGAAGAATTTAAATCGAGAAGAGTTGGGTATTACCGACTGGACCACACTCGCACTGGCCTTCTACAAGAAATACTTTCCGCCGCAGAGGACGAATGCTTTGAGGGGTCAGATTACTAATTTCAAGCAAATGGCTCATGAAAATCTCTATGAGTCCTGGTATCGATTCAAGACGCTAGTGAGGTCTGTTCCTCACCATGGGTTCGAGCAGTGGTTTCTGTGTAACCAGTTTTACACCGGGTTATATGACGATCATCGAGCCATTCTAGATGCCGCGTCAAACGGGAGGTTCCAGAAGGAAATAGATGATGATAAGGGTTGGAAACTAATTGAGGAGATGACAACCCATTGTGCTGAATATGGTAATCCGAGGAGTGGTACACGGACGATAGCTAGTATCGATTCTGAAGGTCTGGATGCAAAATTCGATAAACTAAATGCCAGACTTGACAAATGGGAGAAGAAAGCTGAAGATAACCAGCAGACGGTTCATTTGCTGCAGCAGGATGATATGATTACTTGCAAGAGGTGTGGTGAAACTGGTCACACGGCTATAGACTGTCTCGCTGAAAGGGAACAAGTCTTTTCCTTTCAACAATACCGTCAAGGAGGTGGGTACTACAATCAAGGGAATATCCATCCCAATTTGAGATGGACAAGCCAGAACGTCTTAAATCCTCCACCT
Source organism: Heliosperma pusillum (assembly GCA_022085475.1). NCBI lineage: Eukaryota > Viridiplantae > Streptophyta > Magnoliopsida > Caryophyllales > Caryophyllaceae > Heliosperma > Heliosperma pusillum. Next base: position 49,580 of record JAIUZE010015959.1, on the reverse strand, counting down.
CCACCACCACAGCCGACGTATCAACCGCCGCACAAGCAAGGATTTCAGAACATCCAGTCTTCACAGCAAGCGAGTTCCTCATCTGTAGGAATTTCAGAAGTCGGGGAGTTAAAGTCTATGATCCAAGCTTTAGCTATCCAAATGAGCAAAACTGATCAAGCAACGAATGCTACTATTAAGCTTTTGGAGTCGCAGATTGCTCAATTGGCAGGAGTTCGATCGGCTAGGCAACCCGGGCAGTTACCGTCTCAAACTGACAAGAACAAGGAGACGCTGAATATGATTTCTATGAGAAGCGGTATTGCTTATGACAGTCCTGGTACAGTTGCTGATATTTCTGGTACGCATCCTGATGTTGCGAAGACTGTTGCTGGTAATGTAATCGATCGAGAAGTTATTGCTAGTCGATCGAATGAAATGAAGGAGAATCTACTCGATCGAGAGATGGGTGTTAGTCGATCGAGTGAATCAGAAAGCAAGTTACTCGATCGAGAGGTTATTGATGGTCGATCGAGTGATCCAGATGAACAAGTGGTCGATCGAGAGAACCAAGCTGCTCGATCGAATAAGTTGACCGAGGAAGCTGCTCGATCGAGCAGTTTAAGCCCTGATACTCTTCGATCGAGTGATATTGATACTCGATCGATGGGTTTTCATGAGCGAGAAGCTCGTGCGGAAGGGTTAAGCAAGCGGATGATCAACAATGCAATTGTCAAGGATATGAAACGTGGTAATCCTGACATTCCAGTTCCGTTTCCTGGTCGATTGAAGAAGGCTAAGGTCGAGAAGGAATTTGCTCGGTTCGCTGATAATGTACGCAATCTCAAGGTGAACGTTCCTTTTGCATACCTTCTATTAAAGGTACCCTCTTACCTAAAATTTATGCGTGAAATTCTTTTGCGTAAGAGGTCCGTAGACACTATAGAGACTGTAGCATTGACTGAGGAATGCTCTGCGTTTCTCCAGAACAAGAGCCCCCCTAAGCTGTCTGACCCAGGTAGTTTTTCTATATCGTGTCATATAGGCACCTATCTCATAGACAATGCGTTATGTGACCTAGGAGCTAGTGTTAGCGTCTTACCTTTGTCTTTGGCGAAACGGTTAGGCTTTACCAAGCTTCAGTGTACAAACATGGCAGTGCAGATGGCAGATAGGACCTTGTCTCGCCCCTTAGGAATCATAGAGGATGTTCCTGTGCAAATAGGAAAATTCTTTATCCCGGTCGATTTCATAGTTTTGGATATACCTGAGGATTCTCACACTCCCATCATTTTGGGAAGACCGTTCTTGCATACTGCGCAAGCGGTTATTGATGTTGGGTTACAGACTCTGACTTTTCAAATAGGTGGGGAGAATTTAGTATTCACACAGTCTCATGTTAATAAGGGTCCTATGCTTGTGTCACCATGCTACGCACTTCCCTTATCCGATATCACACCTGATTTATTCACGCATGACAAAGCTTCGGTTCCTATCGAACCGATAGCTCCTATCTGTGATATCCCCATTGCTACCGTAACACCTCCGCCCCAGCTTGGGAGCAAATTGGAGGAACATGCTGTTGTGTGTTGCATTACAGGTAGTAAATCAGTAGCATTGGAGCTGGAAAATGGAAAACCCGGTTCGTGTGACGACGTCAAGAAGAAGAAGTCCAAGAGGGACAAAGGAGCTCGCATGTACGCAAGTGATTCCGAGGTGGAGCTAGACTCCAAGAAACCATCGTACGTGTGGAGGAAGAAGACGGAACTTACCGCAGCTGAGGGTACTTCCGCAAGTCAAAGGCCAAACGGTGGCCTTCTCATGAAACTATTTGGTTGGTAGCCGGGTTTGCAACCCCGTGCAACTTGTAAAAACAATCTATCGCGTTTTCAATTAGACAATTAGACTACTACGTGATAATCCGTAGTTTAGATAGACAATTTATATTTCCTATGGGACAATTTTTGGTATTTTCTGGTATCGGTTGGCATCGGTTTTGCAGGAGAAGAAGCGGAAAACAATTGCTCAAAATCGGAAGCTGTGCATTTGCGAAAGTGCTCGATCGAGGAAAACAGAGTTACTCGATCGAGCGGTAATGCCTGGACAAGTTGCTCGATCGAGTGGAATTTTTGCTCGATCGACCTCCAGTTTGATGCTGGTTTGGGGAAGCTTCTGTTTTGTAAGTTCTTCTGTTTTTTCTTCCATTCCTTACATATATTTCATTCCCTTAGGAACATGTATTAGGTTGCTTTCTCCTTTTCCCTTATATGCTTTTGTGCTATAGCCAATGAGGACATTGTCTGTTTTGGTTTGGGGAAGTGTTTTACATCCTTTTGCGTCTGCATTTGCATTTGTATTGCATTCACGTTTACATTCATGTTAATTAGAAAATTTGAAAAAATCAAAAATATCACGTTTATTTTTGCATTTAGTTGAGTCGGATTGGAGCCTTGTTCATGATGAAATTGCACTACAAGTCTATTTTGTGCTATTCTTAGCACCTTTCTTGAATTACTTAGTGAAATCGAAATAGTGAACTGTTGAATTTTGTCTTGGAATTTAAATTTGATTATTAGACTTGACTTATCATTTTTGGCAAACTACTTATATTTTCTGAGATTTTAGAGCCTATAACTGGTGACATCCATGACCAGTTCATCTAATGAGAGTAGTTACTCCCCACATCTCGTGTCATTTGCTTGTATATGAATTTTGATTTCTTATTGCCTGCACGCATTGGGTTTGTGGTCGGTATTACGTGTTTTGAGAATATTTGCATCTCCCTTTTCCTCATTTTACCCCATTAACTCCACATAAAGCCATATCTGCCTGTTGCCCTTAACTACATTCCAAACTGAGCCTACCCTTGCCGAGCTAGTTTGTAGTCGAGGTATATTTTACCGTTGTGTCAGTTTTTGACTCGTTTTCATTGATTGGAGTGGGTATTTGCGAGAAAAAGAAGAGATGTGAGAATAGTGCTCGATCGAGTACTTTGTTTAGCTTGATCGAGCAGATTTGGTGTTTTTGTGCCTCGATCAAGTGACATGTTCTGCTCGATCGAGTGTTTTACTCAGTCAGCCAAGAAAGAGAAAAAAGAAAAATAAAAGAAAAGAAAGAAAAAATGAAAAAATAGATTGAAAAAAAATAATTGGCTGAACTTTTTGTTGTTTACACCTCCTGTGCTTATCATTATTTTGTTGAGGTGTTATTTGGGGTTTGTGTTGTTTATGCCTAGATTTGGTAAGGCATCGAGTATAATTTTGATTGTTGGAAGATGGAACGAGTTTTACTGCGGTCTTGTTAGGAACTAGCTTGGCTATTTACCTTCACATTCCCATTAATTGTTTTGCCCCTTCTTACCAATTAGCCTCACATATCCATATTTTTGCAAATGTTCGGCACGTGATTGTCCTTGAACGGTGGTTATGCGTGTGTACGGTGCTTGAATCATCTTTCATATTAGTTAGCAATGCATGTTGTGTCGGTCGTAGTCTAGGTGAGTGACTATATTTTCTTCTCTCTTTCTTATACATATTTACTTACCATTTGCTTGTTGAGAGAAGAGTGACCCGTGAGAGTCCGAATTTGAGTGAGTCTTGCAAGGTCGAAAGTCTAATTTATTTCCAAGATTGTATAAATTCGTTCACTTTCGTATTAAGCTTTGTAACGATTGAATGAGTGCATTGAATTGTTTAGTATTGACTTGTAGCTAGCTCTGAGACTTGCTCCATTCCCCTAGGTTTATTTAGTTCCATATAGCTGCATTTAGTTTGCTTGAGGACAAGCAAAGGTTTGGTTTGGGAAAGTTTGATGCGTGTATTTTATATAGACTTTTTAGTCCATTTATGCACGCATTTCTATGTTATTTGGGTGATATTATATCATCATATGCCCCTATTTGGCTACTTTGTACTTTCATTACCATTTTGTAGGTACAAGCTGCATAGTAGCAGAAACCGAACCAAAGCAGTCCACTTTGCATGCATTTAGGAGAATGGGAGAATCGGGACAGGAGCTCTTGCCTTGGGAAGCGTGAAACCATTCATCATCAAGCCCAAAGTCATGACTCTTACTATGTACTATGTCAGAAGACCTCGATCGAGTACGCATTTGGTCGATCGAGGTGAGTTGAAGCCAGAAGACCTCGATCGAGCTACATACTTTGCTCGATCGAGTAGAAGGAGTTTACCAGTTGGTCGATCGAGCAGATGAAATGCTCGATCGACTGATTTCCATGAATAAAAGCCTCGATCGAGTGGTTATTACCCTCGATCGAGTAGATCCAATCACGGGCTTTAAGTCCATAAGGTTAATTAGGTTAAGAGTCGTGTTAGACACTATATATGACTCTTATTTACGTCATTAGTTATTCATCAACTATTATTCAGTTTTAATCATTCAGGAATTAGCAAACATTAGTCTTTCATTAGTTCTGAACTTTGAATTCTTAGTTTTCATTCGGGTTTATTCGACGTGGATTGTTCTTTACGCCGGATTGCTAAGATTGTAAACGATTTCTCTCTTTTACTCTTACCTTTACTTTAGTCTTAATTACTGTTTAGTCTCTTTAATTACTGCTTTGTTATTGTTCATGCTTATTAATTACGATTTCATTATGTTTAATATCATATGTTTAATCGTCTTTGTTAGCATAGTTAATAGCATGAGTAGCTAATTCTCTTGTATGTTGGGATGAGGGAAACTGTAGTAGAGGCATGTTAGGATAGATTAGTTTAGTTAGTCTTGAATATGAGAATCAGTCTAAGCAATTTAATTGAGGTTTAGTCGAATGAGTATACGCAGGAGACTAGGCTAGGTAGTTAACCCCGACCTGGATCGAGAGATTGGAAGGGAAGGCTTGCTTAGAATTGATAGGTGACTCCTAAGAGGACGAGAGTTAATTAGGAAAATCCCTAGGGTGGTTTGAGACCGAGAGGAGAAAACCATTGCCCTTCTCATTGATAGATTGACTGACTTAGTTGACCCATAGATGCCGATACTGCAGTAGACCGAATCCTAGCATATTTCTCTCTTATCTGATTTATTTCTTATTTATTTCTATCTTTTACTTCTCTTTCCTTTAATCTTATTCAGTTAGTTAAAACCAATTTTCAAAACCCCCCAGATTGTTACTTGCAGATTTAGATTTCAGTTAATTAGTTTCCTCCCTGTGGAGATCGACCCTACTTCCGCTATCTTCTTAGTTAGTAGACTTAGGTTTTATTTTTGGTGTATAACGACCACATCACCAGTCTGAACCAGTCAATCCCATTCACTCTCCAGAGGGAGACAGTAAGCCAGGCCAAGATACCTAAGCCACCGAGGGTGCCTGAATCCGGCAGCCAGAGTCCTGGACAAGTCACCGTTCAGGGGCAGACTAGGTCTAGCAGAGATAGCAGCCCCATCAGGAGCGAGATCGCGATGACCACTAATCCCCAGAAGGTTCAGGAAAGCAGCGCCGTGCAGGTCCAGATCCAGACCAGCCAGACCCACTACAGACTCTCATAAGTGGAATGAGCCATGAAAGTCCTAGACCTCTAATTAGACACCTCTAATTAGTTCATTAAATTACTTTAACTTAATGATTTAGGATCTAGTTATCATGCATGCAAATATAAAAGCATAAATATAAAGATAAGATGAAATTTCCTTACAATGGAAATTTTCGGTTCAATATGGGCACAATAAGAACTCCTTCTTATTGTTCTTGAGCATGAAATTGATAGATGATCCTCCATAAAACAACCTCCAAAGTAGAAGGTCTCCTTCTAGTTGCACCCAAGATTAAACCCAAATAATCTTACCTTATTATTAACTAGATAATAAGTAAGATAAATACTACTAATATTATTGTATTACTACACTAGTAATATGTAGAGAATATTAGTGTATAAGAGAGTTTAGAGAGAAGTTGAGTTTAGAAAGAGAAGTGGAAAAATAAGCAAAAATGAAGTAGTCCAAAATGAACAACTTTTGTTCAATTTAAGGCCAAAGTGGCCGGCACTATTGAGCACACAAGAGGGCTCCATTTTGTTCATTTTATTCTTTTGTGTAAGATGGTAGAGTGTAGGCAATGTTTTGATGATTAAAGTTATCATGTAATGTCACAATCACCAAGTGAATTGTGTACATAAAATAGAACAATAATCATGCTATTTTCACATGCACAAACCGGTGCCCATGTGTCCATTATGGACCATTTTTATTTTTGATATTTGTCCCACAAATACTTATTAATCATATGCTTAATTATCTTGTATAATTAAGTGTTAATTTGATCATATAACAATTATATGACTCAAATTAATAAACAATATGTACTCAACTTTTAAGTGATATTTTACCATTATATCAATATGTAATGGGTCCCACAATGCCCAGTTAATTTATTTTACAACTCTTTGTAAATATAATTAACTAATTACCTCTACCTCAAAATATATGCATAACCTCAACTAATTTAATGAATTAACGATTATCATAAATTAAATCTTATTTAATCGTATTAAAATAAGACGTAAATTTATTGCAGTCAGTTATCGTATAATTGACTAATAAACTTAAGTGGAATGAGTTCCTAACTCAATTTCCAATAAATAACTCTCGTAACTAAACGTACGTATCAAATATATGTAATGCTCTAATTAAACTGTATCGCATACAAATAATTAGTATTCTATTTGGGTCTCATCCTATAGGTGTGACCTAAAGGGATCAGTTGATTACCGCCGTCATACGACAATAACGTCAAACTCTAGTCAGCCAAGCGTTACCGATTTACGTTAATCAACTGACGTGGAGTATCAAAATATACTAATCATGCCATGTATATTTTAAATGAGATTTATTATATAAATGCACTATTGTGGAGGACACTTACTCCAACAATCTCCCACTTGTCCGATACAAGTTGTGCATGTAGCAACACTATTGCGGAGGACTCCTCTTCCTAAAATTTCTCCCACTTGTCTCGACAAGTTGTGTGCTACCGATTCTCTTGTCTCTTTTGCGTCACATCCTCCCACTCATTGCAAGGTGTCTTACAGGTCGCACTTGAAATTGAAATTATAAATAGAGTGGTTTTCTTGATCTGGGAGAGTAACTGTCTGACCGGAAAATCTACCAGAGATCTCTTGCGAGCGTGACCACGCATTTCCAGTTACTACTCCTCGAGTGGCCCGAAGATGTTAATACCCAACGTGGGTGGACAATTCCTGTTGATCCATCTTACACTGTATGATGCAGATCACCATGACCTAGAAGATGTCCATCGGCCTCCTTTCACGGCACGACCTAGGACAAAAACCAAAGTCAATTGGAAACTACACCGACTCAGGTAAATGGTCGCCAGTCTAAAGAATCGACTCATAGGAATAAAATAGAAATCCCCGCCACGACCAGGCTTCAACAATTTTGATAAGGGACTCTATTATGGTCACTGCCCGACAGAGTGTCTTCACAGTCTGTCTATGTAAACGACCAGTCATCTCCATGACCCCATGGTGCTGAACCAACCATCGATCGACTTACAATCTAGTCACTTCGAGACGTCACCTCAAATGAGTGACTAGGGACAAAACACTAAGTTCATCATGTTCACTTGAATTGGGTTCAACTTTTCTTTCAACCAATTCGGATAAACAAAGTATTAAAATTTAGTCAAACTAAATAAGGAGTTTTTAATGAAACTCTAACAATGAATGCGATTATCTAATATTTGGAAAAATTGATACGCTATCAATAATTTCATATCTCATAATCTCCAGCAATTCAGGTACATATTTCAATCTCCATTGAAATGACATGACTATCATGTTCAGCCTGCAAAAGGCATGGCTAATGGATTAGCAATACTTGCATCTTTCCCATCGTTCTGATTGCTATTTCTCTTTGTCTACGTAATCTCGTATTACATAAAACTTTCTGAGTACGTGTCTAGGTTTGAATCTAGACTTAGGACTCTTGTCCTAAAGGTAGCTCCCACTGTTTTGTCAGTATAATGGGATAGGATATACAACTATAGGAACTACTTCTAGTCCCTCCAATACAGTCGAATCCAAGCTACCTTCATATGCATCATCATATGACGCAATGTACTCCATTTCCGTTGTGAAATCCGCAATGATAAACTGTCTGGAACATTTCCAGCGGATACATGACATTTATATTTGAAAATGTCACTCCTACTTGGAACCTTTCCAATAGTCTTTTCTGCTTGGAACTCTTCCAACAGATAAATCTTCTATAAAACACAGCCAGTTCGTGATTTCAAATCACTTTGATCAGTTTGGAAACTGAAGTCTGTGTAACCCTTACACACAACTCATTTTAAACTCCAAACACATGGAACATATCTTTTAGTCCTTCGCAAGTACTAAGGATGTTCTTTATGGCTATCAAGTGACTCTCACTTGGATTTGATTGCAAATGATTCGTCATACTCAAAGCATGCGAAATGTCGGATTGAGTATACATCACATCACAGCGTATATAATTGATCCCGCAGCGGAAGCAACAAGGATCAATTATGATGTGTTCAACTTCCTTGAACTAGTCAAAGATCTTATCAATATAAGAATTTTGACTCAATGCTAATATCCTTTTAGATTTATCTCCACAAATCCAGATATCTAAAAGATGTATTCTACTTCTCCAAAATCTTCCATCATTTAAAATGATCAATATGTCTCCACATATAAGACTGATGAAAACCATATTACTCCCACTAAACTTCATGTATAAACATAATTCCTCGAGATATCGAGAAATATTTTACAACATGATTGACACACTAATTCCAACTCTTTGTGCTTACTTAAGACATACTCTTAAGCTTGCAAATTAACTTAGGATAATTAGGATCTACGAACCCACAGGTGAATATAAAATATACTACCTCTTCTAGAATCGTATTCAAGAAGGTGGTTCTTGAGATCCAGTTGACATCATACTATTATGATATACTGTAATCGCTAAGTATATTCGAATGGATCGAAGAAATAAGGTTGGTGCAAAACTCTTTGCCTACCAATTTATCTTTGAAAACATTTTAATGTTCATCCATGCAAATTTCGATCTTAAAAATCAATTTACATTGAAGAGGTCGTACTTCTTCAAGTAAAATTTACCAGGTCACATACCTGACCATCATGCATGGAGTCCATTACGAATCACATGACTCTAAGCCATATCAAGAAGTTAGGACTAGAAACAGTCTTTTATAAGTCACATATTAGAATTCATCGCTATTAAGGAGTGATAAAATTCCACCTGACCTCCTAGGTTCCGAAGAAACAACTACTGAACAAGCAATGAGGAAAACTTTTTTCGGACCATATGCTCAGTTTGTGGCTCTTGAAACATTTTCTCCCACTCTGTCTTATCAAGAAATAATCGTATTTTTATTGAAAGACAGCATCACGAGTCACAAACGCTTTGTTCTCGTGTCAATGTGGGATTATTGAGCACTTGTTTCATTCAAATAACTTATAAATTAGGTACGCTACCTACCCATATCGTATATGGAATGAAATCAGACTGTTTTAACTGTGTTTTAATATGGTGGGAAAGAAATAGCAGACAAAAATATTAAGATCCCAAGGTTAGTCAAATGGCTCATTTTGACTTGATAAAGACAAAACCATATCGTATAAGGTTCTGTTTCTCTATTCAACAACACCTTATCTAATAATGTGTGTTAGAGAAGTTAACTTGTGAAACCATTTCACAATACTTTTGGTGAAAATCAAAGTCAATACTTAGATATTTATAGTTACGATTTAGTCGTAAGTCCTTGTCTAATACTCTGGTGATTAACTACTTCACATTGAAGCTCTTTGAACTTTTCAAAGATTTCTCATAGTACCTCATTAAGTAGAATCAAATATAATATCTACTTAAATCGTTGGTAATAAAGTGAAATAGTCATAACCATCTCTGGTTGTGTTTGTTATTGGACCACGCATATTCTAATGTAATAGGGCCAATAACTTACTAGTTCGATTTCCTTTTAAATAAAAAGGGCACGAATCATCTTGCCTTGAATACAAGATTCGCACGCACCATAAGATTCAAAATCAGATGGTTTAGGGATAGTTGTCAATACTAGCCTTTTAATGTGCTACACAATCCAGAATTAAGATTAGATTAGGGTCACCAATTTTGAGCCTTTTTCAATCTATATGACAAGTAATTTCTAATTTAGGTCAAGAATATAGTTACCTTTGATTGGTATGGGATAACCATTGACCAAGTATAGGCATAAAAAGATACAACGCTTGTTCTATTCACAAAAGTGAAACACTTGTGTCGTACACTAAAGTGGATACTATATTCTTTATTTAGAGGTCATGTACATAATAACGTTTATTAAAGTATACCTCTAAATCCAAAACTAGATTGATCACATTATAACTTTTATATGTTTCTATAGAAATAAAACTACAATAGTTATATTTCCCTTGTAGGTCGACATTTAATCATGGTTGTCGTCGCACGAATCATTATTATATGCATTGAATACATTGATGAAAACCATAATAGGTATCTAATACCAAAAAATTGCATTTAGCAAAATAAATGTCGATCATATAGATATTATGGGTGAAAATAGTACACCCAATTTCTAACTCTTTAGAAAGCTTGGGGCAGATTCTTTTCTTGTGTCATACACTTTAAAATAGAATCGTCAAAAGTTGGGTTCGACACCTTGCTTGGGTTTTGACTTTACTATTCAAAATAGTTTTGCCTTTTTCCCTTGCCTTGTGCCAAACTCGTGCCAACCTACTCTTGAACCTCGTCTTAACAATTAAGAATATAAACATCATTCTTAGTGCTCCCACTCACTTTCATGAATCTCTATTTAGACAAGTATATTAGAATTATTGTGAAGACTATTCTTCATTTCATTCATGGTTTTACCTTTAAAAAGGATAAACCTTTCATGAAGTGACTACGGTATTTGGTTATTCACGATTTTAAATAAATCGATTAACCTAGTCGTCCCAACTGATTTGGCCTCTTTTGAGGTAAGCCTCGATAAGGAGCATTATGACGACATACCAAAAATTAAAATATTTACGTTGGAGCGAAAAGATTGATGTACCATTGTTATGAGAATACGTCACTAAAAATCAAAACGTTTTTGACTAAGTGTGACTTATTTATTTACTCTTCATAAGAGACATTTGCAATGGTGAATATGAGGATCAAAAGATAAAATTCATTTTGTCTTTAGCTACGGTGGTTTAAACGGAGATCGCAATCAAAATGCTACCGTATAAAATAATGGAAACCCTTTCCACGATTGAACGGATTTACAAGTTCATAGAAGGATAAAATATTTGTCATTTGCGCGTAATAAATATCAACGGAAAATAAACATTCATTGCTAAAATATAATTTACTTGTAAAACAATTTTAACAAGTCACTCATATAATGACCCCTCACGAAATTATATAAGTGATTCCAAGACCCATATTTAGACAAAAATAGTCATCGCATGCTACCTTTATCTAAAAATGGTAAGTCAATACTTGACTAATTCTACACTTAGAACTCTTGGTTGACGGATTTCTGTTAAATCCATCTATTAGTCCCAAGATAACGCTTATCTCGTTGAGTCCAATCCAATTTTGGCTTGTGATCGCATCACCCTACTTACCCGAGGTAAAAAGAGACCCACGAGCGTGGTAGCCCTAATGAACACGTGGTTCATAGGTGCTTAATTGCTAAGGCTAAATCTCAATTTTTTAAGTCATGTGAGAGGTCTTGTCAATTTCGTTATTAATTCCCTATAAGCGAACTAAGTCGGTGAATTTTGAATAACTTTGAATTGACAATCGAGAAATAAAGATGCATGTTGGCGATTTTGGCATGTGCGGAAAACATAAAGCAAGCAAATAATAAATCCTAGTATGGCCACCTAGCTAATCTAATTAACTAGTAGATTAGAAAATCGGAAACCAACTCCTTGGCCCCTTGCCTCTTCATGGCACCGTCTTTTGGAACACCGACTTCGGGAATCTCCGTCTTCATAATAATTAATTACAAAAAAGATACAAATAAAATTCCTATTATACATTTGATACAAAAATGAAATTAAATTATTACAAACGGCGATACGAGATCGCAAATAAAATTACAACCGAATCGATATTCCCTTACATTACGGGTAATACCGATTAAAATAATCTAGGCCATACTAGGTACAACTTGCATTTAAAATTAAATAAATGACATTCATTCATTCAAAAATAACAACATAAATAAAATGCTGTAAAATCATGCCAAAATCGCCCTTAACACTTATCATGCTCATTCTAGCTCGGTTTTATGGATTTTATCGATTTTTTAACCATTAAAAATCAATAATCAACACTTAAATCGTATTTAAGCTCAAACTAATTATCTAAACTGATTTAGAACTCAAAATTAGTCCCCACTAACTTTGTTTGTATTTAATTAGTTCGAATTGATCGTATTTGCTAAATATAGAGGTTTAATCATAACATTTATGAAATAAACCCAAAATAAAATACAAAAATCATAAAAAATTGAAACCAAAAATTTTGTACATTCTGGAACATTTCCAGGAACTCTAAAAACAATAAAAATTTTCCCAAAAATTTTGAATAAATGTTATGAACAAATAACGTAATATTCAACGGTTTTATCAAATAAAAACCATTAAATATAGTACAATAGTGAAACAAATTATAAAATTTCACCACGATGATATAAATCAGATTATAAAATGTACCAAAACTTTTCAAGACCAGAAAAGGACGTTTTAGTTTTATGATCATAATAATCTCACTTTATTGACTTTTATCTTATAAAAATCAATCATCATGCAAAACTTAATTAAAAGTCACGAAACTTTACATACAGTATGTACAACATGCATGTGAGATCATATCAAAATTTCATGGCCAGAATCAACATGCAACTATTTTTAGTTAACTTTTAACATAAAATATGCATATTAACATGATTTAAAGGCCATAAATAAAAATAAATAGCAAATTAATCCATAAAATCACCAAATTTGACCACAACCATTTTGAGGTCAGTAGGTATGCATGAAAATCAAAAATTTTGTGCAAACCAATTTTTAACAAAAATTTTCAATTTTACCCAAGTTATCGTATAACTCGATTTTAATGCTTAAAATCAACATGCATGTAACAATTGAGCTCTGATACCACATGAAAGTCCTAGACCTCTAATTAGACTCCTCTAATTAGTTCATTAAATTATATTAACTTAATGATTTAGGATCTAGTTATCATGCATGCAAATATAAAAGCATAAATATAAAGATAAGATGAATTTCCTTACAATGGAAATTTTCGGTCCAATATGGGCACAATAAGAACTCCTTCTTATTGTTCTTGAGCATGAAATTGATAGATGATCCTCCATAAAACAACCTCCAAAGTAGAAGGTCTCCTTCTAGTTGCACCCAAGATTAAACCCAAACTAATCACTTAGTTTTTGACTAGAAAACACAAGTGATAATATGAACTAATATTAGATTTATTACTACTCTAGTAATAGGAAAAATATTAGTGTTTGAGAGAGTTTAGAGAGAAGTTGAGTTTAGAAAGAGAAGTGAAAAATAAGCAAAATGAAGTAGTGCCAAAATGAACAACTTTTGTTCAATTTAAGGCCATTATGGCCGGCACATATGAGCACAAAGAGGGCTCCATTTTGCTGATTTTATTCTTTGTGTAAGATGGTAGAGTGTAGGTAATGAATTGATGATTAAAGCATGAAAGTCATGTCACAATCAAAATGGAGTATTGTGTAAGAAAAGAACAATAATCATGCCCTTTGCACATGTACAAAACCGGTGCACATATGTCCATTATGTACCATTTTGATTTTTGATATTTGTCCCACAAATACTTATTAATCATATGCTTAATTATCTTGTATAATTAAGTTTTAATTTGATCATATAACAATTATATGACTCAAATTAATAATCAATATACACTCAACTTTTAAGTGATGTTTAACCATTATATCAATATATAATGAGTCCCACAATGTCCAGTTAATTTATTTTACAACTCTTTGTAAATATAATTAACTAATTACCTCTACCTCAAAATATATGCATAACCTCAACTAATTTAATGAATTAACGATTAATCATTAAATTAAATCTTATTTAATCGTATTAAAAGAAGACGTAAAATTTATTCAGTCAGTTATCGTATAATTGACTAATAAACTTAAGTGGAATGAGTTCCTAACTCAATTTCCAATAAATAACTCTCGTAACTAAACGTACATATCAACTATATGTAATGCTCTAATTAAACTGTATCGCATACAAATAATTAGTATTCTATTTGGGTCTCATCCTATAGGTGTGACCTAAAGGGATCAGTTGATTACCGCCGTCATACGACAATAACGTCAAACTCTAGTCAGCCAAGCGTTACCGATTTACGTTAATCAACTGACGTGGAGTATCAAAATATACTAATCATGACACGTATATTCCAAATGAGATTTATTATATAAATGTACTATTGTGGAGGACACTTACTCCAACATGAGCGTCATTCATAACACCATCATGAGCCTAGAGAAGGACAACCAGAATCTGAAGGAAATGATGGCTGTCCTAGTGAGCCAGCAGTCGACGTCTAACCCTCCCAGCAACCAGACATCAGCCTCAGCTACCTGCCCGTTCCAGGAGGTCCCTAGTGCAGATCCAGGACGCCAGATACCGCAGGAACTAGTGACCCAGTTGGATTTGGCAACACCGTTGCCAGTTCGATCCATGGAACCTATTGGGTCAGGGACCTCAACACCCAGCCACTTCGCTCCCCTAGGCTATCCACAAACGCCAGGTAACCTGCCTTCTGGTGCTTCCTTCGTTACTAACCTTTTCTTTGGCACAGGTACTCTGAGCCAACTGGTGGCCCACCAGTAGAGGCCCATCATCCACACTCAGCCCATGTAGAGTGGAGTGACCTACATCCCTTACTCAGGAGAGCAGATACAAGGAGGAGCAATACCTGGAGGTAGTTTCTTTGGCCCTGTTTCTGGTGCTCCTAACCGTTTTGCAGGAACAGAAGGACCAGTAGAACAACAACTCCAGGAAATAAGGGACATGATCAACAAGATCTCGGGGATGTCGTGCCCTATGGAGAGAGCCACGCCTGAGAGCTACGTTGATTCCTCCTTCGCGGATGGTATAACACTCATCAATGTGCCCAAAGGGTTCAAGCCACCGGTCATGACATGTACGATGGAACTGATGACCCCCTGGACCACATCAACCAGTACAAACAGAAGATGATGGTGGTCACCGCAACAGGCCCCCTGAAGGAAGCATGCATGTGCAAGGGGTTTGGATCCACCCTCTTTGGAGCCGCACTACAGTGGTTCGTGAGCCTCCCCAACAGGAGCGTGGGAACTTTCACTGACCTGGTAAACC
This sequence comes from Heliosperma pusillum, assembly GCA_022085475.1. NCBI lineage: Eukaryota > Viridiplantae > Streptophyta > Magnoliopsida > Caryophyllales > Caryophyllaceae > Heliosperma > Heliosperma pusillum. The sequence goes on along the minus strand of JAIUZE010015959.1, from coordinate 34,140 downwards.
TATTCACCCAGCAGTTCGCAAGCAACGGGAAACCAGAGAAGGAGACCAGTGACCTGTACCGGATAACTCAGAAGTTCGATGAATCCACCTGAGACTTCCTGAACAAGTTCAACAAAGAGAAGGTGTCCATCCCCAGATATGACATTGCTACAGCCATCGAAGCATTCCGACAAGGGCTCCACCAAGACTCAGACCTGTACATGGATATGACCAAGTACCCTTGTGCTACGTTTGAGGATGTACAATCCAAAGCCATGGCAGCAATACGATTAGAAGAGGACGCTAAATCCAGAAGAACCACCTACGATACTGACAGGAGCACCAGAAAGGCAGTAACCGACAAGAGGGGCGGAAGATCAAAGCCATACAGCAGGCCCACCGTCAACAAGGTTTCAGAGGGGGCTGACTGGCGAAACAACCCAAACATGCCCCCAAAGATCAGGGAGTATGCGTTCTCTACAAGCATGACAGGCTTACTCAAAGCCCTGAAGGATCTAGGTGGAAGAGTAAAGTGGCCTAAGAAGTCAGCTGGAGACAAAGGCCCAGACAAGAGGGACTAAAGCAGGAGGTGTGATTTCCATGATGACGTCGGCCACAACACTGAAGACTGCGTGGTCTTGCGCAAGGAGGTCAAGCATCTCTACGGAGTAGGATACCTCGACAACCTACTCCCAAAAGGAAGTAGACCCGGTAAAATAAACGCCACGGATCAGGTGCTACCGTCTCCACCCCCACTCTATAGTTTGATTGTCAATGTAATCACAGGTGGTTCGGAGCTGTGTGGGTTAACCTACTCAGCCGCCAAGAGACATGCTACAGAAACAAAGGAGGACTGGCCTGAGACCTTCTGCAGGGTGAGCAGGATGGACCTACCAGTAGTCTCCTTCGACGAAACAGACGCACAGGGTGTAGAAGATCAACATCATGATGCACTAGTAATTACCTTGTCAATAGGGAATTGTCTGGTGAAGAAGATCCTGGTAGACACTGGGATTTCAGTGAACCTCCTCATGTTGAGCACCCTCAAGAATATGGGTCCGAGTGAGAAGGACCTGACCAATAGGGCAGTACCTCTGGTGGGATTCAGTGGCGAAACCACGAGATCACTAGGGGAAATAGTTATTCCTGTTATGAAACATTATTATATGGATGTACATATCTTATAGGATACTAGAATATATTATCTTATGGAAACTCTACCCCTATTGTATGTGTATATATAGCCCTTATAATGGAATAATAACACAGTTCTGTCTCCCTTACTTTCTCTCTACCTTCTCTCTACAATCTCTCCCTTCTTTATTTCACAACACGTTATCAGCACGAGATTTAACCGACTGAGCGAAAAGAACTAATAGTCTTTATTTATTCATACTTCATATTCATATTCATATTATTATTATTATTATTATTATTATTATTATTATCTTATAATGAGGAGGTTAATATCAAATCTTATTATCTTATTCACGCAGTCAAGGTATGTTTCCGTTATACCCCATAATTGTTAATTGAGATCTGATTAGTTGTTGATGCTTATCATATATGAGTAATTATTGATATTTTATAACAATCTAAATCTTTAGTGTTTGATATTGTATGCCGTTTGAGATAATCTATCTTTAAGGATGAATTTTATTGATCATGATTACATATGCAATTTGATTTCATAATACGATGTGCATGCGCAGACTAACAATGCATCATATATATCTTCATATCCTTATTGTTTTTGGTCCTTCATTGCAGTCTTGCTTATGTAATGCTTGATACCATTACAAGTATTTCACCATTCTGAGTTTTCTAAATATGCATCTATTATGTATTGTCGAGTATTATTTGAAAAACGTAAATCTTATTCCCGTTATATATGGTTTGATTATTCACGTGGAAAACCTAGTTGAGAACAATGAAAAATACTCAAGAACGAATTAATCTGCATGTATTAGATTGAGTTAATATTTATAATTATCTTATATTTCTTTACATGCGTGGATTACATATTCTTAGATATGAGTTGAGGTTTTATCAATTATGTGCCATGATATATATCTTTTGGTCACACGATCTATTTAGAGAGATTATTAAAGTGTATAATTTATTACATTAATAATACAAAATGCACATACTGTAATTCAATATCTGTGAACAAGTTTTGAGAAGGGACATATCATATAATTTTGGACCTGAAGTTCTAAAAGATATATTTTATAAAGATGAGCATATTTGTCCATATTATGACTTTGGCCAGAAGTTCAAAGTTTTAAAAAGATCTACTTTGGACTGAAGTTCAAAGTTTTAAAGGTGTATAATAATTTAACACCGTCTCATCAGTAAAATATATTCATATTATATAAGTATAAGTGGCCAGAAGTCCACAAGTAAATGATTGTGACCAGAAGTTCACAGCTGCGATTTTTGAATCGCCTTTTGAGTTTCAAATGAATACAGCGGTCTTTAATAAAGGGAAAATTATTTCTGAATTGATTCTTGTTCACCTGAAGTTGAACAGTATAATGAAATCTAAAATTTCATTCATTCCTTGAAGTGAATGTGACATCTCATTAAGACCCTGCCTATAGCAGAAATTGAGAACAAGGCATAATATTAAGCCTAATATTTCGGCCTGAATTGAGCCTAATAATGTGGCATTTGACGAGCCAAGTAAAGAATGAAGCCTTAATTGAGCTTAATGATGTGGCTTTATTAAGCCAAATTCGTTCATTGAAAGAAATGAAAATATCCCATGAAAAGTCATGCATGTGAGACTCATATATCTATATGAGTAAAGAAAAATCAAATATTGATATACGAGTTGATTGATATTTATAATATGGCCTGAAGTTCATATTATTTAAAGACACTTAAACTATGACCAGAAGTTCATAGTGTTTACATATAGTGAATTATGAACTAAAGTTCATAATATTTACAAATATTAAAATTGTGACCTGAAGTTCACAGTGTTTATAAATTCTCACATTTCATATAGTGAGTATTATTTGAGTATCATAATTATGAATAAACTCAATGTTTATACATGAATACTCGCAAAATGTGAGATACTCTTAAAAGTTGAGAATCATATCAAATCGAATCAAAATCATTCCCTGAAGCGATGAGATATCATGTTTTAAGTATGAAATATATTTATCATTCATACAAAGAATGTAGTCATGTAGACACATTATCGTGTAAGTTCTTAAAACACTATGCATAGTATCTCGTATACAAGTGACATGTGATCAAATTATTTAATATTATGAAGAGAATGATCACTATAATTCGTTGAATTCACCTCCTTCCTTGAAGGGACATATGAATTATTAATTGAGTTTAACTGAGATTATTCAAAGAATTAGTTATGATTTCTTCATACCACAAGAAAGAGCAATGTATTATATTCCTAGAAGGAATATTGTTATATATGTATGTTTAGTATTGTCAATTAAATAAGACACCAATGAGTGTCTTATATATGTCACATCTATTTTTATCTGGCTAGATACAACAGACTTAATTTGAAGTCATATGTTGAAATGTTGCTAACTGGAAGTTTAGCACTGTAAATATAGTCAACTAGAAGTTTAGCATGTTGAATTGCCAACTAGAAAGTGGCGTGTGATAAATTATACTATCTAAACACGACCAAGTGCTTATGTAAATTGCCATGATTTTTGGGCGAACTAAGAAAGTTGACATTAAATGGTTAAGATGTGACAATATTGGCCATCCAGGTTCTTATTATACCCGTTTTGATAAACCCGAAGTTTATCCTAGAGAAAAGATAAGTGCTGAAACTCTCTCGTGTAGAAATTTCATTAAGGCAAGACACTACAGTGAGATTGAGTATATTTGATATTGGAGATATAAACATTACTCAGAAGTTTAATAAAGAACTGAAATGTTTGTGTATGGATTGACACTCTATTGAATGGCTTGTAGCCACATAATGATTTTTCTGAGTAGTTCTTGTGATCAGAAATCACATTTTGATTATTATATAAAATCGTTGATCTCCTAAATTGGGCATTGTGATTCAGCACATTAAAATCCAACTGCATTATATGTTACTCTCCGAAATATTTTGTTATGGTACAAAAAATGCACACATAAATTCTCATCGATGATATGAGAAATTGAGATCTAAGGTGGTTATGATAAATATTTAGACTATACATTTGGTGATAGTTTTTACCACCTTAGGGGGAGAATGATAACGAGAAGCTGGTAAAAACAAACAAGTATGATATCCGCAACTGGAGCTGAAGTTCAGCGGTTTGTTTTCAATATGAAATACATCAAATAGAGGTTCATAAAATTAGAAATGATGGCATTCATTTAGTTATGAAGATGTATTACGATACCAGTTTGATCACCTTGTCTAAATGTGACATTACATTGGGATCTATGATTTAATTATAGACATATTAGCCCTATTTGTGGTATAGCGTGCTATAAATTAGTCATAGATATTATATGTAATGAAAATTGAAATTCTTGTCAAATTGAACAATAACCACACATGGAACGTAGTGTGGAAGTCATATCGGTTCACATATTTCAAGTAGTAAGAAAATGGCAAGAATGGGCAGTTGGTACTTCTATAGAGTAAAGAAATTTGTATGTCCCTGAAGTGACATAAATATCTGAATGATAATAGATGCCCGATATAGAGAATAAATGGTACCCTATATATTCAGATACCACTTATCAGTACTGAAAATATCTAAGAGATGTTGAATTATATCGATATGGTTATGGAACCGATATGCATTTGCGCGCGGAGTTTAATGGACTAGAAAATGGGGATATTATATGCAAGTCCTAATTTTGATTGTCGACATATAATCTTTGATTGTAAATGAGCTCATGGACCTGAAGTCCATCTATTGACCCGAAGTCAATTGAAATTATGAATATTGTAAAAGAAACAGTACAGTTTGCATTTTGAGTCATTAGCATGTGCATATAGAGAGTAAGTTCAACATTGCATCTTAATTTTAATATATACATTATTATTATTGCATTATTGTTAGACTATGTTGTTTAGAATTAGTTACATATCATTTGCATGTACATGATTAATTATATTGTTCTACTTTGATAAATGTTTAAAAGGAGAAGTATATTTTACTCCTGCGAGGATATCTCCCTGAAAGAGCCTCTTATGAATGATCATCATTTGTTAAATGGTTGATCAATTGAGTTTTGAGAACTCGTGACGAAATATATAAACCTCTACAATACGATTGAAAGATATCGTGATTAGTTCCAAAATGGAACATCAAAACTCCTTTAGAGTTTATTTGATGTCTCAACCTGAAGTTTGTGCATATGAGAATTGAGATATGAATGAGTTTCTTGTTGAACACTTGAAATGAGTTTATGGTCCAGAAGTATCATAACGATTGAAAAATAATGTAGTCAAAGTCTACAATGAGGATGTCAATCCAATGGTTTAGCAAAGAAAATTACTGAAGATATTTAGTGGATTATTATTATCCAACAATTTGATTGCTTCTCCCGTAGAGATCCAATATATGGATGATTGCTACACTCTTTTTCCCTTCGACTAAGTTTTTTTGTCCCAACGGGTTTTTCCTATCAAGGTTTTCAACAAGGTAGCACGACAAGCGCATTATTGATACGCTATAGTAATTATTGTTGAGATGACAATTGTTTTAGACATAATATTATGTCATGTTATGAGAAGAATTGAACTTATTTTCTCTCACTATTTGATGTATTACCTGAAATGAAGATCAAGAGTTGTCATGAATGACTACATCCGAATTGTGAGTTATAAAGCAATGTGAAGATTGAAATTATCAAGGATATGAAGAATATCAAGTTTATCAACTACAATGGATTCTATTCAACGATCGAGAAGTTACGTCAAAGCATGATTTATTTGAAGTTATATACAGTCTTGTTATCATCAAGGGGAGTAGCACGCGTTGTACTCTTTTTCCTTATCTATGGTTTTGTCCCACTGGGTTTTCCATGGAAAGGTTTTAACGAGGCAACTTGTTATGCGTGTTTGGAGATTATTGTACTCTTTTCCTTTCTAGTGTTTTTCCCATAGGGTTTTTCTAGTAAGGTTTTTAACGAGGCACGTTCTTCAGTAATGGACATCCAAGGGGGAGTGTTATGAAACATTATTATATGGATGTCCATATCTTATAGGATACCAGAATATATTATCTTATTAAAACTCTACCCCTATTGTATGTGTATATATAACCCTTATAATGGAATAATAATACAATTCTGCCTCCCTTACTTTCTCTCTACCTTCTCTCTACAATCTCTCCCTTCTTTATTTCACAACAATTCCTACTTTTGCTGGTGGAATTAATAAGCAAGTAAGATATTTAGTTATTGATGGTTCATCTACTTACAATGTAATCCTTGGGAGGCCCTGGATCCATGAAATGAGAGCCATACCCTCGACGTACCACCAGTGCTTAAAGTTCCCAACACCATGGGGAGTACATGAGGTACGAGGAGACCAAGAGGAGGCCAGAGGCTGTTACAAGGATGCATTGAAGCAGACCGCCAGCCCACCAGTATAGCAATTACAGAGCCAGCATGTCCATGAGAAGTATGTGGAACCCCCACAGGAAAAACTCGATCGAATCACATTGGACATGCTGCATCCAGAGTGGACCCTATTGGTAGGATCAGACTGCACCGGTCAGACAAGAGAAAGACTACTTGAGCTACTCAAGAGGAACGCAGACAGCTTCACCTGGTCATATGACAAAATGGTGGGCATAAACCCCAGCATAATAACCCATCGTCTTAATGTGGACCCTAGCTACAGCCCGGTCCAGCAGAGAAGAAGGAAATTGGCCCCTGAAAGAAACCAGATCATCAATCTGGAGGTAGATAACCTGCTGGCAGCATGAAAAATCCGAGAAGTAAAGTACCCAGAGTGGCTCTCAAATGTAGTGGTGGTCCCAAATAAAAACAACAAGTGGAGGGTGTGTATAGACTTCACCGACCTGAACAAGGCGTGTCCAAAAGATCCGTTCCCCCTGCCACATATTGATGCCATGGTTGACGCTACAACAGGACACGAAATGCTAACCTTCTTGGATGCCTGGAGTGGGTACAACCAGATCAAGATGCACCCCGCAAATCAAGAGAAAACAACATTCCAGTCAGAACGTGGGTTGTACTCCTACAACGTAATGCCTTTTGGGCTAAAGAACTCAGGTTCAACCTACCAGAGACTAGTCAACAGGATGTTCAAGAAACAGATAGGGAAAACAGTGGAGGTTTATATTGATGACATGGTGGTGAAATCAAAACAGGTGATGGACCACATACAACATCTCGAAGACACCTTCAGCAACCTCAGGGAGTATAAAATGAAACTAACCCCCTTGAAGTGCACCTTCGGAGTCTCCTCAGGAAAATTCCTAGGGCACTTGGTGACACAGAGAGGCATAGAGGCAAGCACGGAACAGATAAAAGCGCTATTATAACTAGAGTCCCCACAGAAACCGAAAGACGTGCAAAAGCTGACAGGGAGGGTGGCAGCCTTGAACCGGTTCATCTCAAGATCCTCAGATACATGTCGCCTCTTCTATGATATCCTAAGGAAATATCAACGATTTGAGTGGACAGAAGAACACGAGAAGGCATTCCAGGAACTGAAGCGGTACCTGAGCAGTCCACCCCTCCTTTCGAAAACTGAGCCTGGAGAGCATCTCTACCTGTACCTGTCGGTGACAGAAGCATATGTCTGCACAATACTGGTACGAGAGCAGGATGGACAACAACACCCAGTATACTATGTCAGTAAGTCTTTGCTACCTGCAAAGACCAGGTACACCACACTTGAAAACCTTGTACTAGCTTTAGTAGTATCGTCTTATAAGCCGAGGCCCTACTTTGAGGCCCACCCCATAGTCATAGTAACCAACTACCCCCTAGAGGCAGTATTGAGGAAACCAGAACTATCAGGCAGAATGGCCAAGTGGTCCATCCACCTTAGTGGTTTCGACCTCAGGTTTGAACCCCGGACATCAATTAAATCGCAAGCCCGAACAGACCTTGTATCAGACTTTAGTCCTGCTCTGCAAGTACAGGCAGACCAAGAGGTCCTGACCCTAGAAGGGGGGAAATCAGACCAACCCTGGCTGTTACACATAGATGGAGCCTCAAACATGAGGGGAACCAGGGTTGGCATAGTCTTGAGGTCTCCACAGGGAGACATGATAGTACAGGCGGTACGCTGCGAATTCAGAGCCACCAACAACGAAGCAGAGTATGAGGCCTTAATCCTAGGCCTACAGTTAGCCCTTGATTTAGGGGTACAGAGCATCTCAGTATGCAGCGATTCACAATTGATTGTGAACCATGTCAACAAGGAGTACACCACCAGAGATTCCAAAATGTTAGCTTACCTAAAGGTGGCGAAAGAACTATCTCTCAAGTTCCAGCTGTTTGTCATAAGGCAGATCCCTTGGGACCAGAACGCTGAGGTAGACACCCAGGCCACCCTGGGGGCAATCTTCAAACCTGGTACCCTCTCCAGCATACCTATTGTGCACGTACTGAAACCGACGGTAGACAAGGAAGAGCAAGGTAACTGTGGAGAGTCCAAGACTCGAACACAGTGGTTAAAGGAGGCAGGGGTACTAAGCAATACTGAAGGACAGGAAGAAAGCCAGCCAGACTGGAGGAAACAGTACCAAGACTGGCTACAACCCGATATATTACCAGCACACAGGAAGGAGGTAAGAAGTTTTAAGATGCGTGCCTCTCGCTTTATACTAATCGATGGTATTTTTTTTTCAGGAAACCCCTGGCGGGCCCTTACTTACGATGCCTTGGAAAAGAGGAAGAAGGAACCGTCTTGCATGACCTCCACAGCGGCGAGTGTGGAAATCATGCAGGGGGCAGAAACCTCTCCAACAAAGCAGTACGACAAGGATACTTCTGGCCCACCATGCGCAAAGATGCCATGCAATACGCCAAGAAATGTGACGCATGCCACAGGCACGCTGCAGTAACCTACCAACCTGCAGAACCCCTGCATCCAGCCATCTCACCATGGCCCTTCATGAAATGGGGTATGGACATCGTGGGAAAACTACCTAGAGCCCCTAGGAACAAGGTCTTCATGCGAGCCATGACTGATTACTTCTCTAAGTGGATAGAGGCAGAGTCATTCTCCTAGGTGACAGAAAGACAAGTTATATCATTCATCAAACGCAACATGATCTGCAGATTTGGGATACCTTCAGAGATAATATGTGATAATGGGTCCCAGTTCATCTCCAACCAGACCAAGGCCTTCTGCGCCAAGTGGAACATCGCATTACCCAAATCCACTACCAGGAACCCCCAGTCTAATGGCCAAGCAGAGTCCAGCAATAAAATAGTAATTAACAACCTAAAAAGAAGATTGGAAGAAGCTGGGGGAAGGTGGGCAGATAAACTCCCTCTGGTACTCTGGTCCGATAGGACTACACCCAATGTAGCTACTGGCCAAACACCATTCAACCTGGTCTTTGGCGCAGAGGCTGTCATTTCCACAGAAATGAGAGTACCCACACATAGGTATGGGTGCATAATCGAAGATAGAAACCAAGTGGAGATGGCCAGCAAACTGGATACAGTGGACGAACTGAGGACGAGTGCACAAGTAAGGTTGGCCTCCTACAAACAGATGGTGACAATGAGTTACAACAAGAACATCAAAATCAGGGTCCTGCAGATAGGAGACCTGGTACTCAGAAAAGTTTTCCAAATCACTAAGAATCAGCAAGCCGGGAAGTTCGCCTACAACAAGGAAGGACCCTACCAGGTGGAAAGTACAGGTTAATGACTATGGAATGGGAGATCATATCCAAACCCTGGAACATAGTCCACCTCAAGAGGTACTACCTCTAAAACCAGGCTTTGCAAGCCAGGCACCCCCAGGTATGGTACCTTGACATCCCTCGCAGTCAAACAAGCAAAATCTTTCACAATTACAAAGGGATATTTATTTTTCAGTAATGCCTTTGAATAAAAATTTGTAGAACAATCCAGTTATTTTTAAAGCATATCGTTGGCCTTTATTTTCGAAGTATTCAATTTCATTTTTGCCAAAAGTACTCTCAGATTATTGAAACATGTTTGGCTGCCCACAGACCTCCTCCCTGAAGGAGTCCTACTAACCTTGGAAGGCAGTCTGCCATTCCTATACTAGTAGAAAACTCTTCCACAGGTACAAACAGCGTGCGCGTGGCGAATAAAGGGTCCAACCCCTACTCAACCACCACAGACACCCCCACGTAGCGTGGCACTCAGATATATGGACAAATGACTCTAGAGCCACCGTCTATCGACAATGCCGGCCCACAAATAGAAGCACATCAAAAGCGCGCTACACACAGTAAGTACAAAATTACCAAACAAGTCATTCATAAAAGCCGAAATACACCCGCCACACAACGAACTTAAAAATTGTTTTTACACGGTACCCCCAAAAAAGGTACCACCAAAAACACAGTCAAGAGTTCAACAAAAAACAAAAAATAAAAACAAAGTGCCACAGGCACCTAAGTTTCGACCTCTTGGACAGCACCAACACACCCAACACCATCATTACTACCACCTGCACCTGATTCTAGCTCTGCATTAACAGGCATCTGCTCTGGACTAGCCGCCGCCTCCTCCTCAGCTGAAGCTGCCTCCACCTCCTCCTCAGCTGGAGCTGCTTCCATCCCCTCCTCAGCTGGAGTTGCTTCCATCTCCTCCTCTTTCTCGGAGTTGTCCACCTCATTTAGGAAGCTCATATCCGACTTGGAAGGAAAGAGCTCAGCAAGCGCTTTCTCCTCCTCCTCCAGGTCCCACGAGAAATGCTCCCCAGACTGGAACTCTTTCAAGCACTGGATCTTGGACTCCAAGGCAGCATACAGTACTACCTGAGAGAGATCCTTCTTCAGGGAGAGAAGCTGGCCCTCATAAATTTTCAGCTTATCCTCCGCGCCCTTCATACCTGTTGAGAGAGAACAATTCACCCTCCGCATCCTAGCCAGCTGGTCCTCCAGCACCTTCACCTCGGCTTGAGCCTTCACTAGCTGAGACTCCAAGGAGGCGCACCTCTCATATGCGTTGTTCACCTCTATTATCATCCACACGTGATCCTGACGGTGGAAGAGGGCCTTCTGGAAGGTCTACAAAGAAAGACACAAAGAATGAAACCAAAAGTACTTGCTTAACAGGGGGGCGTACCAAAGAATAAACCCAGCAACATACCTTGAAGGCGTCTTCAACAGTCGAGTCCAGGGTCGCTGGTATGGGTGTGGAGCTGAGGGAGTACTGGGACCCATGCAATAAGAATTGGCCCATCAACTTCCAGAACGGGACATATGCCTGAACCCCATAGCCTCGTGGAATAGTGAGATTGGTAGGGGATAAATATGGAGTAGGATGAGGAGCCACAGACGCCAGGGGAGGTACGGATATCGGTTCTTCTTCAGAGGGACGGGCAACAGCCTTCTTCCTAGAGGCAGAGGGAACAGTACCGCCAGTCAACTTTCTCTTCTTCTTCGCCATGAACTGGCTCACAGCTGGAAAAACACCCAGACCTTACCATCACATGCAAAACATAACATACATCCATCCTAATACATAAGACACTAGGGAACTCACCAGACGACATCCTCACTTCAGCAGCACTTTCAAATTCACCGACCACCTCCACAGAAGCAGAATCCTCCTCGGCAGCCTCAGATGGTTCTTCATCCACTCCGCAAAATTTTGAGGACAGCCTGGGGAACTTCCTCTGATCTTCTGAGAGACCCAACAGCTTCCTCACGGCAGAATCGTTAAGCCAAGGCTTGAGTTGTTTAAAACCTGCACAAAAAAGTCAGTATACCTGGTGAGTTAACAAAACAGACGGAGAAGAGACAAGGGAGTACCTTCTAAGGGACTCCACTTATCAAGTAAGTAGGAGGGCTAAGGAGCAATTGAGTCGAGTCTGACATAGATGAAAAACTTAAACCACCCCTCATCCTACACCTTGGTGGGCATAAGGATGCTGGGTACCCTACCATCTATGGTCCGAAGGGTCATCTGAACGGGACCCAGAGGACGGTATAGGTACATATGGGCCAGGTCGGCTAGGGTGAGGCCCAGATCATGATCATTATTCAAGACGCACATGGAGACTAATATCCTCCACGCATAAGGGGAGCCTGGCAGGCGACCAAACTATTAAACTTCAGAAACTCCTGAATCAGGTTTGGAAAAGGGAACACCAAACCTAGCAAGAAAGGGTACTCATACAAGCACGCCCACCCCACACGGTAGGCATCAGCCCTCTGTCCAGGACAAGGGAGGTGGATGACGACATCATCGTTCAAATCATAGCGAGCACGAATTGTGGAGAGATCTTCCTCTGTATATGCTGAATCACAAGCATATACTCCGGTAAGAACCCCCGTGGAAGGAAGCTCCCCCTCATCGGTACCAGCAGAGGAAGAACCAGGCGATTTTCTAACGGATTTGCAACCCATTCTCAGAAAAATTAAGAAAAAATAAGGAGGATTACCTTGGATTGATTGGAAGAAGTTAGGAGAATCAGAAAGAATAAGGAGTTTATGCGAGGTAGCTAGGGGGTTTTTATAGGGGAAAGTGGGAATGAAGTGTGGAGAGTCGTGGCAATTGAGGGAGTTAAGGAGGGGAGGGAGTTTAATTGATGGGACGTGGTAGGAGCGGTTGAAAGGACACGAGCCGTCTTTAGGAAGGAAGAAAGCCCCATCCGTACACGTGTCACCAGATGCGCCTTTCAGGGGGCAATTGTTAGGGCTCAATTAATCCTCATATGGATCACTGACGTGGCAGTACAAGATTGGTCGAAAGAAAAGCACATGGATTGAACAAGTGAATGGACTGGATTGAAAGTAAAGGAAGATCAACGGCCAGGAATGGATGTAACAAACACAACCAAGCAACAACCATAATTTGCCGAGTCAACACCAGACCCCGTGAAACTCGGACCAACAGAGGGGATCTCGCAACAATACCACCAGAGCCGTTAAAGGCAGAACTAATGCTATAAAAGGAAGGCAAGCAGAAGGAAGAAAGGGAAATTCAACTCTCTACACCTAAAATCAGTATACAAGCACTCAAGCAATTATCAAAGCAAATTCATCCTTGTTTCTTTATTTACGTCCAAATATTCTGTACCATCTCAACAAGTACTTTCACATTTTAGTGCATATATTTGGCGGGATTCCGACTCCCCCACGCGGTTTTTCCCACATTGGGTTTCCGCGTCACCAATTCTTTGTGTCATTTCTTTTCTTGCGCTTTTCCTTACGTTATTTCATCATTAGAGTACTAGTAGAATATCCACTTTGATCCACCTAATTAACAAGTTTTTTACCAAATCAGGGATCTACATCGACGAGATGTTGAGTTTCAAGTGGGTGACAAAATCTTTCTGAAGGTGTCACCTATGCGTGGCGTGATGAGGTTTGGGAAGAGGGGCAAGCTGAGCCAGAAGTTCATAGGGCCCTATGAGATTTTGGATCGGGTTGGAGAGGTGGCTTATCGGTTGGCCTTACCACTTGCTCTTGACCGGGTCCATAATGTGTTCCACGTGTCGCAGCTGAGGAAGTATGTGAGTGACCCATCTCATGTCCTTAAGGCTGAGACTATCGAGTTGGATGAGGCACTGACGCGGGGTTTTTGTCGCCCTCCCCGGCCAAAACAAATTTATAAACTCAACTACTAATGTAGTAGCGGTAGTCGAGGTCGATCCACAGAGAGGTCAAGGATTGAGTACAAGTTCGTCTTAAATTAAAAGCTAGCTACGCAAATTATGAAGTGGTAAAGATTAAGCTAATATCTAAACTAATAAATAACTAAGTCTACTAAACTAACTAAACAAGTAATAAAAATAATGGTCTAAACAATAAGAAAGGCCTAGGGCTCGATTACACCACCAACAAGTTTCTTTCACATTCATAAGTCTCTTTAACTAGTTGTCAAGCAATCAGTTTAAGAGGAAAACGCCTCAAGGCATTTCCCGCCCCCCTCCCGGGTTCGTGGTCAATACAAGTAGTCCCGATTACCTCCCTCCCGGGTTCGCAACCGGTATCTTAGGACACAACTAGAACCCACTCTCATTGTATCCTAGCGATGGTCTAAGTCCTTAGGTCCACATCTAATTTCCCAATTATCCCCCTCCCTTTCCCAAGGGTAGGCTTCTAATTGAAAGTCAAGGGCACTCCACCTCGGTTCCCACTCCCGTGTTAAACCTAAGTCAGTGAAACTAGCCAAGTGAAATAACGATAATCCCAAACCTAACCGGTTCCCACCGGTGGACAAGGGTCAAGGAGGAAGGTTAAGACACAAAAACAACAACAATGCAAATTCCCTTAACCAATCTCAACCGATTATTCAACAACTCATAAAAACCGAGACCTAGTCATGTAAAATAAACAAGTCGGGGTCTAATCGAATCCTAGTGAGAATTCTACTTACTAATCATAGATATACTAATCAAAATTCTAATAATTACTCTAAACATAATACTAAGCATTATAAAATACTAAAGATAAAAACTGTAACTAATCTAATGACTTAAAACGAAAGAACTAACTCTAAACATAATACCCACTACACTAATTATAACATTAAATATGACAAAACTAATAAAGAAGGAAACTTTAGCTAATAAATTGCATAAATAAATAAAGACAACAACTTTAAATTAATTAGAAGAGGGATAGAAAATTATACCGAACTTGAATTAAAGATGAATAAAATGAGAAGTTTTCATACAATTAATGCAAATGATAAACTAGATCTAGACTAAGAATTAAAGAGAGAAAATGGGTTGATTTTTCGGAAACTCAAGCTACCTACTCCTACTCTCTCCTATTCCTCCTGCTTCTCGTCTTCCCTTTGGCTGCTGCCCCTGTTCTCTTGTGCCCAGCCAATCCCAAAAATGTGGAGCTCCTCTTCTTGTCTCCTCGTGTCCTCTGCCAAAAACTCCTCTGCCAAAAAAGGTGGTTCCCTCCTTTTTGTTTCCTACCCACTTTCTAAGAAGTCAAAAGGTGGGCTTGATTTCTTTGTTGTGTCCAAGCCCACGTGAAACATTTACCCACAATCAAGAAATCAACAAGGCCCATATGCACTTGATCCACTTAGATTATTTCGGTTTCCGCTCCATTAGGTATCTATAAAGCACAAGGACGGAAGCAATACCCGAAACTCCGAGAAATAATATAAAATAAAACTAACTAATGTATTACGACTACATTTCTATTTTATTCTAAAATTCCGTGAATAATACTAAGTCGGGTCACAAATTCGACTAAATAAGAGATAAAATGTGGGATAAAAGTGGGTAAAATAAAGTGTTATCAAATCTCCCCACACTTATCTTTTTGCGACATTAGAAACACTATAGACGAGTATGCCTCTACTAGGATCGTCCCGACTAAACTTGGCGATAGGGTAAAAGTGGATAAAGTGTAAAGTGAGCCTTTAGCAAACAAGTCATTTGAAAAATGAAATTCACCCCTTATTTGACTTATTTAATGAGAACGAGAGCCGACTCACCACCACTATCTTCCTTCCTCATGACTCGGTCAATTGGTAGGCTCTTTATGGCGATAAATCGAGGAGATAATTATTTCCAACTTTTTTTTCTTTTTTTTTGTGTTTTCCTTTTTTTTCTTGTTCCAAACCCCTTTTTTTGTGTTTTCTTGGGGATATTTGTTTTGAGACTAGTTTGCATAAGAAGAAAAGACTCACTAATAATTGTGGAGTTGTATATATATATATATTGGATGGAATAAGTGAATGGGTAGGTTTTTGTGGTTTAATGTGGTTTCGCCAAGCGTAGAAGGTCACCTAAAGTCAAGTTAGTCAAGGAAACGTCACATCGGGAGATGACGATGGTAGTAGAAAGCTCACCCCTCAAACACCCCATGACACAAAATTAGACTATACACAATTTTAAAGTGTAGATTCAAGTGTTTAAAAATCATTCTTTTCACAAAATTTGAAAACTAGAAAAATGACTAAATTAAATAGAATAAGCAAAATTATTAAAAAGAAACTACATGGTTTTGAAATTTTTGAAATTTTATTCACATTTTTAAAGTTTTCAAAATATACACAATAAGACACAAGCAAACCTACACATGATACTTCTAAGACAAGAGATATAAACTAACTCATAACAACACATAATCACACAACAAGACACCACCAAAGGCTACCAACACTCCAAATACACAACAAATGTCCACAAGCGACCAACACCACCAACATCCATACACAACCAACAACTCCAACCAACCAACAATACAAATCCTCCCCACACTTAAATTTGACATTGTCCTCAATGTCTACGAACAAGGGAAGGTAAAAAAGAGATGATGGGTAAAGAATATTACCATTTCAATTTTGGCTTCTCATCACTATGTGAAATGACTCTTGATGCTTCTATATCAACTCACCAACCTCTTGTTGGTTCTCGGAGTTCACAAATGTGATACCTACACACATTAAACTAAGAAAGCACACAAGCAAAACAAAGAAATATATACACTCAAAACACACCAAGCAAGTAAGCCATTAAAAGTCCGGTCAAAGACCTCATAAGCTTGTCAAATGAACTTAACCAATTTTCAAGAAAGTGGTCATAAGAAATCTTAAGAACCAAACAAGACCATCCATAAAACCAAGTAAGATGGCTAGTGAAAATTTTGTGGGAAAGGAAGTGGACACCAACTATATCAAATTCGCCCCAAAATTCACCACTCAATTTCAAATCCACAAGAGGAAGATCAAAACTTGTAAAATCACTCAAAATATCATTCTTCCTCTCAAAGTAAGTGGGTGGTGGCAAGTCTAAACTCTCAAATGGGTCACAAGTGTGAGTAAGGGGTGATTGTAAGGAGGGAGGTGAGTATAAAAGAGGAGAAGAGATGGCTAAGTCCACAATCTTGAAAGTATCACCGCCATGATTTTCCTTTTCACTCTTGGCCATTTCATCCATGAGCGCGGCCTCTATCTCAACCAACTCACTCTCCGAAAGGTCAAACTCACAAAACTCAAGATAACTACTTCCAATACCATTTAAGGCGGCTTCGATAGCATCTACTTTGGCTTCCCAAGAGTCCTCAATATGCTCATCCCAACAAGGTTTATCATCAAAGGGGTTTACATAACAAGAATCAAGAAAAATTTCACCAATATCAACACCCTCCTCTTCCATTAAAAAGACATCATCAACATGGGTGATTTCACTCAAAGCCTCTACCTTATCATCCTCCATGACCCCTTTATCATCAAATTCAATAAAAGACGGGTTCATTATCTTACAAGTAGCATGAGGTGATGAAGTCAAAGCACTTGGTTCACAATTAAGCATATACTCATCATCAATATCGTCATCCACCACATTCAAATTCACAAGGGGTGGGGATACATATGAAGAACATATATTAAGAACATGTTTCTCATCACTACAAAACTCATAAGAAGATGAAAACTCATGCATATCATTCACATTATCATGGAGAAGGGGAACATGAGATCGAACATAAGGCACATCCACAAGAGAAGAGAAGTCCACATTTTCACTTATAGCATCAAACATAGAATAATCACAACGTTCAACTCTACTTCGTGGTCCTCTCTTAAATGTAGCCCAAATAGAATTTCGATCCTCATCGGCACTAGCCATGGTCTCAATTAAAGCTCTAGCCCTTTCAACGCTCAACTTATCAAATGCCCCTCCGGATGATATAGTCACAAAATTTCTAAGAGAAGGAAGCAAATTATCAAAGAAAATAAGCATGATTTGGCAAGGTGATATACCATGGTGGGGACACGCTCTCAACAAGCCCTTAAACCTAGACCAAGTCTCACTCAAAGTCTCAAACTCACCTTGTTGGAAATTACAAATTGCATGCTTCCTTAGGGCGGTTTTAGAAGGAGGGTAAAACTTGTTTAAAAAGGCTTGAGCTAAGTCATCCCAAGTGCAAAAAGTGTTAGAAGGGTGAGAGTATAACCATTTCTTAGCTTCACCCTTAAGACTAAAGGGAAAAAGTATGAGTTTCGTGGTTTGCTCCGATACTCCCTCTTTCTTAACAAGGTCACAATTTGCTTCAAAAGTCTCTAAATGCTCAATTGCTTCATCGCTATCTAAACCACAAAAAACATCTTGTCGAATCAACTCAACAAGTCCTACATCAAACTCATAATTAGCTTCCAAAGCCCCAATATTAATAGGTCGGTTAATATGAGAAATGTTGGGTCTACAAAAATCGCGCATCGCCATATATGCTCAAACAAGAGACAATTCAAAAGAAAGCAAGTAGTGACACACAAGAAACAAGTAACATGTGACAAGTAAAAAGTGACTAGTAACAAACACGTAATCTAACAAATCTAAGACTAACTAATATCAATCCGTTAACCTCCCCGGCAACGGCGCCATTTTTGACGCGGGGTTTTTGTCGCCCTCCCCCGGCCAAAACAAATTTATAAACTCAACTACTAATGTAGTAGCGGTAGTCGAGGTCGATCCACAGAGAGGTCAAGGATTGAGTACAAGTTCGTCTTAAATTAAAAGCTAGCTACGCAAATTATGAAGTGGTAAAGATTAAGCTAATATCTAAACTAATAAATAACTAAGTCTACTAAACTAACTAAACAAGTAATAAAAATAATGGTCTAAACAATAAGAAAGGCCTAGGGCTCGATTACACCACCAACAAGTTTCTTTCACATTCATAAGTCTCTTTAACTAGTTGTCAAGCAATCAGTTTAAGAGGAAAACGCCTCAAGGTATCTCCCGCCCCCCTTCCGGGTTCGTGGTCAATACAAGTAGTCCCGATTACCTCCCTCCCGGGTTCGCAACCGGTATCTTAGGACACAACTAGAACCCACTCCCACGGTATCCTAGCGATGGTCTAAGTCCTTAGGTCCACATCTAATTTCCCAATTATCCCCCTCCCTTTCCCAAGGGTAGGCTTCTAATTGAAAGTCAAGGGCACTCCACCTCGGTTCCCACTCCCGTGTTCAACCTAAGTCGGTGAAACTAGCCAAGTGAAATAACGATAATCCCAAACCTAACCGGTTCCCACCGGTGGACAAGGGTCAAGGAGGAAGGTTAAGACACAAAAACAACAACAATACAAATTTCCTTAACCAATCTCAACCGATTATTCAACAACTCATAAAAACCGAGACCTAGTCATGTAAAATAAACAAGTCGGGGTCTAATCGAATCCTAGTGAGAATTCTACTCACTAATCATAGATATACTAATCAAAATTCTAATAATTACTCTAAACATAATACTAAGCATTATAAAATACTAAAGATTAAAACTTTAACTAATCTAATGACTAAAAACGAAAGAACTAACTCTAAACATAATACCCACTACACTAATTATAACATTAAATATGACAAAACTAATAAAGAAGAAAACTTTAGCTAATAAATTGCATAAATAAATAAAGACAACAACTTTAAATTAATTAGAAGAGGGATAGAAAATTATACCGAACTTGAATTAAAGATGAATAAAATGAGAAGTTTTCATACAATTAATGCAAATGATAAACTAGATCTAGACTAAGAATTAAAGAGAGAAAATAGGTTGATTTTTCGGAAACTCAAGCTACCTACTCCTACTCTCTCCTATTCCTCCTGCTTCTCGTCTTCCCTTTGGCTGCTGCCCCTGTTCTCTTGTGCCCAGCCAATCCCAAAAATGTGGAGCTCCTCTTCTTGTCTCCTCGTGTCCTCTGCCAAAAACTCCTCTGCCAAAAAAGGTGGTTTCCTCCTTTTTGTTTCCTACCCACTTTCTAAGAAGTCAAAAGGTGGGCTTGATTTCTTTGTTGTGTCCAAGCCCACGTGAAACATTTGCCCACAATCAAGAAATCAACAAGGCCCATATACAGTTGATCCACTTAGATTATTTCGGTTTCCGCTCCATTAGGTACCTATAAAGCACAAGGACGGAAGCAATACCCGAAACTCCGAGAAATAATATAAAATAACTCTAACTAATGTAAGACGACTAAATTTCTATTTTATTCTAAAAGTCCGTGAATAATACTAAGTCGGGTCACAAATTTGACTAAATAAGAGATAAAATGTGGGATAAAAGTGGGTAAAATAAAGTGTTATCAGGCACTCACCTATGTCGAGGTGTCTAAGGAGATCTTGGGCCGTAAGGTGCGCAAGACCAGGAATGGTGAGACAACGTTACTAAAGATATTATGGTCTAACCATAATGTTAAGGAATCGACTTGGGAACCTGAGGCCGCTATGAGGGAGAAGTATCCGCATCTATTTTCTGAGGTATGTTTGGTTACGAGGGCATAACCTTATTTTAAGAGGGGAAGGAGGTGGTTGCATTTGTACTTATACTATATTATGTGATAGTTGGGTAATATACTTGTTGTTGAGTTGTATCTTTGTGTCATATGAGATTTATTGTTGTCACATGATATGTGTTGTACTGCTGTAGTGTTGAGCTTTGTGCTTGTTGTTGTTAGTAGGGTGTATTTTGGTAGGAGTGTGAGTTAAGAACTTCGAGGACGAAGTTCGTTCTTAAGGAGGGAAGACTGTAATACTCCGTATTATTATGTAAGGAGACTCGGCCGAGTAGGTGATCGTGCCTGTCGCAAGCCCGATACAAAGATAAATTACCCAGACTAGGCTAATAACAAATTAATGTAATTAGGGAAGTAGGGGTCGATCCTCAGGGAGATGGTATTTCCTATAGATTGTGAATCGTCTCACAATTGAGTTTTATCTAATGATTCTCTGGGTTTTGGATTTTGTGATGTCTAAACTAACGAAAGACATAAATAAAAACAAAATAAAAACAAACTGAAATGAAAACGATAAAGCAAATGATAAATAAACAATAATGAGAAGCGTCTAGGGAAGTAGGTTCACACATGTAGATTGACATATTGATGAAATTGGATTTAGGATATGCAAATAATCATTGAGCGTTCGTAAGAATGGTGTGTTCATTACAATCATAGATCAGATGGTCTAGCAGACTTTTTGTGCGATTTACTAGGTCTTAATGCACTATGTCATGCTTTGTCTATTCAAATCTCGTATATCTACTTTGGAAAAGAATTCCATACTAGTCAATGATTGTGATCAAGAATCGTCAACTATCGTTAAAGTCCAAACATGCATAGACACAATGTTTTAAAAGCACAATTTCTTTTATCCAATTATCATCTTTTAATCAATCTAACATGGCTACCCTACACCCTAGAAAGGTGACTACTCACTCATGATTATGTTTATGTCTACGATGATATTAACAATGAAAGTTAAGATAAGCATATTTAGTTGATTTTAACAATAATTTAGACTCTCTATGTGGCGATAATAACGACACTATATGACAATCTGAGAAATGAAACTATGATTATAACAACATAAAAACGAATCTAAGTGATATGAATAGAGAATAACAATCAAATGGAAAACAATAAAGAACAATAAACAAAGGATAAATTAGGAATACCTAGAGGACGATCAACAATGAAAGCGATAACGACAATAGAAATCCCTCGCATAGAAATACCGTACCTTGAATTACAACTCTTGTACCCAACAAATTAGACTACAAAGATTGAAATTCTTATTGAACTAAAGTAATGTTTTGATATGAAATGGACAGAAATAAACTAAGAACAAAAGACAAAAGTAGAAGATAATCTAAACTAGAAAGACTAAAACTAAAGAGAAAACTAATAAGAAGATTGTATGAGATATAAGATTAGATTGTGTAAGATAGATGTGTTGTGTTGTGAGGCTAGAGCATCTATTTATAGTATTAGGGTTTCGTGGAGAAGAGGTCGGGCATTAAATACATAAGACAAATTTAGGAAGAAGGAGCCGCAATGCTTGGATCAGCACACATCCCCGATCGGGTACACACTTACCCGATCGGGTAAGTGGTCTTCTGGAAGCTCTTGACTAACGCTTCATCTTCCTTTGCTTGACTCGACTTCCAACATCCCCCTTGACTTCTACAATCGGGTTTGTTGATAGGATTTGATGTAAAGCGATGAATTCTTCCGCCCAATTGATTGATCTTCCGACAACTGCGAAACCGTCTTTGCTTCTTCTCTCTCTTAAGTTAGTGAACCTTCTTGAAATGCCTTACACATGGTCAAGCTTTCTTCTTCGAATCGTCGGGTTCTAGGCAAATGCTCGGGAATATAGAAAAAGGGCGTAGAAACGTCACTTTCCCTACAAAACAAGTTAGAACACAGGAATTCGCCTAGAAGACGATATTAGCTCATAAAATGGCTTAACAAAGCACAAATGACATACAAAACCGAGCTAAACTGGGGGTTAAAATCATACAAATATTCACTTATCACATGTGACATGTTACATTTAAGTATGCTTATAATGTATATTTAACCAATTAAATACAATCTTAAAACAAGAAAATTACACTTAACATTTTAAGTAATAATTTATAATTACATGTATCTAAAATGGGTCATCTCACATTTAATCAATATAGTCTACAACTTATTGTAATTATAATTAACCAATCATTCTTATCTCTAATGTTTCGCAAACATTATGCAATCTTAGTAATATAACAATTTAATTACTAAATTGAATCTTATTTAATCATATTAAAATAAGATATAATTCTCACTTATTAATTTAAAATCGTTCAATTCAATGGATTAATCAAGCACGTATATGTCGATAGCTTAGAGCAAGGTCTAGAATGCAAAGAGAGAGAAGAGAAAGGGCGGAACACTCGCGTGCTTTAAAAGTGAGAACGAAGCTCTCCTTTTATAGTAGAAAATGTGAAAGAGTCGTGGAACAACTCAAACTTTGGAAAGAACAGGCTGGGGAAGAGGCGCAGCATGACTGCGATCCTTGGAAGAGGCGCATCACGTGCTTCGTCATTTCCTCAAAGGTTTCCTGCTAAAGAAGAAAGATTACCACGCTTCTACTACGGAATTGTGGTTGATCTACACTTCCATTTTAAAAGTTAAAACGAGATAATTTCATTAAAAAGATAGAATTTGAAATATATAATAAAATAATCAGAATATTCTAGAGCGTTCCGACTTGGAGTTTTAAAACGATTTATAGAAACTAAAATATATTCCAGAGCGTTCCGACTCCGTTGTTATTAGTTTTAACAACGGTCGAACTAAAATAACCGTTGTAAATATATAAACTAATAACAACAGTTTACTCTATATCCGTTGTTATTAATTTGGCGCAAAATGAGGTAAAGTAATTACAACGGTCACGAACAAACCCGTTGTTATAATGTGTTATTAATTTGGCGCAAAATTTGGCGTATTAATAACAACGGTATTATTTTGTTGTACGTTGTTGTTAGTTGTAACAACGGTTAGAACTTTGTTAACCGTTGTAAATATATAAACTATTAACAACAGTTTACTATGAATAATAACCGTTGTCAATATTTGTTAATAAAGATGAAAAAAACACACAACACTAATAATACCGTACTGCAACACAAAACCACAAACACTAAGACATACTCCCTGATCGTCTCTCTGTCATCATCTCCGTCTGCTATTTCTTATTAATCAGGTATTATTTTTATTAGTTTTGCTGAATTGTTCAATTCTAATAATTTTGCTTTATTGATTTCCTGAATTTCGTTTATTTGTGAATTAGTTGGCTTATTATTGAATTACTTTTAATTAGTTGGATTTTCTGAATTACTTGACTTACTATATATATTACAAATGTAGATAAATGACTCGAACTTGGATGAATGCTGCGAATATGAGTGACCCAAACTATAAGGATGGTTTAGCTGAATTTTATGAAGTCGCTGCGAACAATTTGAATGGTTTTTCTAGTATTCCATGCCCTTGTGAAAGATGTGGTAATATTAGGTATATGGCTATTCCGGACGTTAAACTTCACTTAGAAAAGTATAGTTTTAGTCGATCCTATACCCGTTGGATTTTTCATGGGGAATCATTAGAGGAAGAGAATAGCTTTGAAGAAGATGATCTTGAGGTATATGAAAGGATAACTGATGATCCCGAGTTTGCCGAGTATGTTGAGTTGGAAGCAGACAAGTTGAATGTTGGGTCTACAGATAATGAAGAAAAAGATGATGAATCAAATGCTTTTGAAGATAACAATATTAATTTGGATGACCTTGACAACATGTATGAGAAGTTGTGTGAGTCTGAAGCGCCTCTGTACCCTGGTTGTAAGTACACAAAAATGCCGGCTATGGTGAAGTTTTATAATATCAAGGGGGCAAATGGGGTGAGTGACACGTGTTTCACTAGTTTATTAGCCTTCATAAACGACATGCTTACAGATGGTAATGTTCTTCCCGTTAAGACATATGAGGCTAAAAAACTAATTAGAGGGGTGGGTATGAAATATGAGAAAATACATGCATGTCCAAATGACTGCGTATTGTATCGAAAATTATATCAAAACTTAACCAATGGTCCGGTTTGTTTTGTGTGGCGTTATAAGGATAAGGAAGGGATCCCGGCTAAGGTGTTGTGGTATTTTCCAGTGATACCAAGATTCATAAGGATGTTTGCGAATATCAATGATTCAAAAATGTTAACTTGGCATGAAACTGGAAGAATAAATGATGGGAAGCTAAGACACCCGACAGATGGTATGCAATGGAAATCGCTCGACACTAAGTAGCCCGAGTTCGGCATTGAACCTAGAAACTTACGTCTAGCGCTGTCCACTGATGGAATGAACCCACATGGAAACATGAGTACCCAACATAGTACTTGGCCAGTAGTTTTGGCAATATATAACTTACCTCCATATGTGTGCATGAAAAGAAAGTATTTGATGTTATCGTTGTTAATTTCCGGCCCTAAACAACCTGGAAATAATATAGATGTCTATTTGGAACCTCTTTTAGATGATTTGCGAATTTTGTGGGATAGAAGTATTTGATGCAAATAAGAATGAAACTTTCAATTTGAGAGCGATGTTATTGTGTACAATAACCAACTATCCGGCTTATGGCGATCTTTTTGGGCATACTGTACATGGGAAAGAGGCTTGTCCATTGTGTAAGGAGGATATCGAGTCATAATACTTGAAGTGTTCTCATAAGTATGTGTATTTTGGAAATAGGAGGGGCTTGGATCCTGACCATTGTTATCGAAAGCAGCAGAAAGCATTTAATGGACGTCAAGAACTTCGTCAACCTCCTATAATTTTGAGTGGGCATGAAGTTGATCAGAAAGTAAAGCATATTGAGATAAAATATGGGAAGAATAACGACTCTAATAAATTGTCTACTAGTGGGTATAAGAAAAGATCCATATTTTTTTATAAACTTCCATATTGGCCTGACCTGGAGGTCAGGCATTGCCTCGATTTCATGCACATTGAGAAAAATGTCTGTGATAATATTATCAATACCCTCCTGAATGTTCCCGGTAAAACAAAGGATAACGCCGCAGCTAGGGAAGATATGCAAATGATGGGTATTAGGCTAGAGTTGGCACCACAGAAGAGAGGTAATGGTACGTTTTTACCGCCAGCAGCTTATACCCTTTCACGAAATGAGAAAAAAGAGTTATGTCCATGCTTGAATGGAGTTAAAGTGCCACATGGTTATTCGTCCAACATCAAAAGCCTCGTGTCGATGCAAGACCTATAACTCACCAGGTTAAAGTCACATGATTGCCACACTTTGATGAACCAATTACTATCCGTGGCTATTCGTTCCATTTTACCTCAAAATGTACGATATGCTATTACTAGATTCTGTCTCTTCTTCCAGTCCATATGCGATAATGTGACACCCTCAAATTTGCGGAAAGAAAAAAAATAATTTAAATAAATAAAACAAGGGTGTCATAAATAAAAAGGGTCATACAAAAGGAAAATAATATTATACATAAAAATTATACAAGACGGGAGACATATCTCCAGTATAAATACGGGAATAAAAGAGTGTATAATAATATACAATCTAAGAACCGAATATAGGTCCAAGGTAAATACTTCGCTCGCTAGCTCGTCAATGTACCCAAAGTATGCATCACCACCTGTTCGACCGCATTAAATATAAACACGGAAGCCACAGTCAGTGGGGAGTAAATCCGAGTTCTCCCAGCCACGAAATGTCGAGTTTAATTAAACATGAATAACATAAAAGCAATGTATATTGAAAATACAAAGCCTTAACATATATGATATGCTTTTCAGGTTATGAACCAATTAACTAACATATAACCTATCAGATGAAAGCTATCATGTGAAACCGATTAATTAAACTATAACATCGAGGTAGGGAAGCTGGTATGCTAGCTCAGAGGTTCCTTCAGAAACATGGACTGATACACTCAACACCCTTAATCAAACACACGTAATCAGTGAAATCAGTGTAACCAATCGGGAATACACTCTATCAATCTTACAGGATGATCTCACCTCTAAAACTCATAGAACATACAAAATGAATGAAGACCAATACTTCTAAAAAAACCGGATATAAGTCTTAGAAACGTCAATAGTCGACTTCTGTAACTCGAGTCTATACCACAAGGTAGAAAACATCCTAGCCCTAGACTGATCAGACCTAGTGACAACAACTAACCCATTCCCTGTCTCATTACATAACCGTACATGAGGAAAATCTGTATAGGGACCCCTAAGCAGAGATGGCTAGTCTAAGCTGGCTCCCCTTCCCCCCCCAAAGCGGAACTCTTAGAGATGCCAATGACCCGGATGGTACAAAAGCCCCCAAGACTGTACACAAAAGCTATCAAGCTGTGAACTCCATATGCTCGTTAAAGATAGTACGGCCTATCAATGTCGTGGTCCAAGCTACTCATTTAGAATTAGCATGGTCAAGACGCCATATTCTCATAATTCTCTATGGGTACTTAGTCAACACGACACCAACCATATAATAAACAGTCACGGGAAAAACATCCTATCATGTGACTAATTGCATATAAATAATAATCAAATATCATATCGCCTCATATCTACTAAGGCTAATTCATTAATTAAATACAACCTTACTTGAAGACAAATCCCCGACCCGGGTCCCGCGACGGGTCATCAGTCAAAACGGGGCTGACTAGATCTTAGTTTGACCAAACCCGTTTGGTCAAACCGGCTAGAAACAGAGCCTTTACCACATAGACTTGATCATAAAAATCAACATATTCATTACATGTTATTTTATTAAAACTTCTAACATGTGAATTATTATATCATACCAAAAACCCGCTTGACTTAAAGGATATCAAATTAAACTATAATCTCGTATTATAATTTCTAACATGTGAGAAATACTAATTTTATGAAAAACCTTTTTAATTAAATATTTTACTTATTAATATTTCCCACTTGCTAAATATTACAAAACACGATAAAAATGACGATAACTCAAAAACCGTCACAAGTCCCAAAGTGGGACCCAAGGGCTGAGTTGGGCCGGACCCCACATGGGCCTGGATGGGCCCACGGGCCTGTTTTGGCAAAATGGGCTGTTTTGGCCTTTTTAACGGTTTTACTAAAAACCGTTTCTAATGATTTCCCGCATGCTTTAACATAATTAAAACCCGTCAAAACAACAATTAAACAATCAAACATTGACACAACCCAAAGACCAAAACCCGGACCCACCATGGACCAGCCCAGACCGGTCTGAACCGGCCTGGACCGGCCGGTCTGGTCCGGTTCACCACCACCACAATTTCCGGCCACCACCAAACAACAACCCCAAATTCCAAATTAATTCTAACATGTTTTTAATTAACAACATCCATTTTTAAACATTCAAAACAACCATCAATCATACAAAAATCATGATTATGAAGAATCATCCAAATTCCTCAAGAACAACCAACATGTTATAAATTCATAAAACATAATAATCAACACTACTTAACATGTTACTAACTAAAAATCCATGAATCATAATAATATGAACCAAAACTAAAGATGAACCAAAAACTAAAGAAATAAAAGCTATGTAACATATATTCGTCGAGTAACTCGGAATCGTTACCTTAGCTAGTAAAATCAATTAGCACCAAAATAAGAAGTAAAGAAAAATAAGAAACCCGTCTTCTAATCTTCTCCTAAAATATACGAGTCACCAAACTCGTCTTCAAAATCTTCCCCTATAAGAAATGACAAGAAAAACATTATTAGAATTAAAAACTTGATTTTCCATAATTAAAGTATTGAAAACGATTTTGCCGGAATTGAAAATAAACCGTACTTGAAGATGGAGAGCGAAGCTGGGAGATCCCTAGATTTTAAGTGTTAGGACGGATTTTTTTAATTAAGAAATGAAGATTTTATGAAGGTTTTGCTCAAGAACGAGGAAGAACAAATGATGAACGGCGAAGAACACGAAGAACGATTAAAGAAATCGATATTTTGATCTTTATTTGATTTATTGTAAAATGAAAAGTTGTTAGTGAGTAATGATGGTAGGATGAGCCGTGTAAATATAGACAAATAAAGATGTCGGGTTTTGAAAGTGTTGTTACGTAATTGACTCAGGTTTATTAATTATTTTAAGGTAATCGATTAAATATAATTAGCGATTAAGTTAATTACACCAAATATCTAGATATTATGATATTGTAATCAAAAGTAATGAAAATATCAAGCCCTATTAGAGGGTAGGAGAGCCGTGTGGCTTTGTGATTATCGGGTCAGTTTTGTAAACGATTTGCGTAATTTTCGTTAACTGATCGATAAAGTTGATAAATATCTAGATATTATTATTATTTTAATCAAAACAATTAAAATATCTAATTATGAGTGGAAAGCGATGACATGGGCGGGTGACTCATGCCAAAGTCGAGTTTCGGGTTCGTTTCGGGATTTACGATGAGTCGGGAATAGTTAAATGATTCCCGAGTTTAAACCGTAAAACCTTATTATAAATTTCGAATAAATTCAAAATAATTTTATTAAATTATCATAAATTCTAATAAATCTAAATAAAAATAAATCAAAAATATTATTTTTTTTAAATAAAATTTCGGTCTTCAAACTTATAAGGCGAGTCGGGAAAAGTCAACGAAAGTCAAAGTCGACTTAAAAGTCGAGAAAAGTCAAAGATGACTTAAAAGTCAAGAAAAGTTTAGGACGACTTAAAAGTCAAGAAAAGTCAATGACGACTTTTAAAAAGTCAAGAAAAGTCAAAGACGACTTAAAAGTCAAGAAAAGTCAAAGATGACTAAAAACGGTCTTTTCATGAAATCTCTCAGAAATTCCAAATACGAACGCGGAATTTCAAAATACGACTCGAAACAATAAATTCTATTTTTAAAAACTTAAGTTCTACTGAAAAGTGTTAGTAAATATTTTTACTAGAAAAATCGGGTACTTTTCGGGTTGTTACAGATAAAGTCATCGATCCCGATGATGCGGATTCATTGCAGGACCTCGTTTTCACCTCTCTTTGTCATTTTGAAATGTATTTTTCACCCTCTTTCTTCACTATCATGATTCACCTGACCACTCACTTTGTTAGGGAGATTTTGTACTTTGGGCCCGTGTACTTGAGATACCAGTATCCTTTCGAAAGATTGATGAAAGTGTACAAGGACTATACATCTAATCGGTATCGTCCAGAAGGTTGTATTGCTGAACGCGCTATTTTAGACGAAGCTCTTGCATATTGTTACGCCCATCTCTCACCTGAGGAGTTAATTGGCGTTCCAAAGAATCGTCATAGTGACTGGATGACCGGAAAAGGTATTAGGGGCCGGGTTGATAAAATTGTGACACGTGACATGTTGCATTTAGCACATACGTATGTGCTAAACAACGAAGATGAGGTGCAACCTTATATTCAACAACAACAAAGATGAGCTCAAATAGGATCACCCAAACAAGAGCGAGATGTGGATTGCAAACGAGCAAAAGAAGACGTTTGGAGAGTGGTTTTAGGAATATTGTCTTGGAGTATAAGAATTTGTATGGTGATGACATCTCTCCTAGGTTACTACGTCTTGGTTTAGGTCCAAATGCTAGGGCCACTTTTTTCAGCGGTTTTGCTATTAATGGATATACTTTTTACACCCGCGAGCAATATGAGTTGAGCACAATGCAAAATAGTGGTGTGAGTTCTGAATTTGAGGCAATGCACTTTGCTACTTCAAAAGATAAAAAACCTATTTGGGGAAAATGCCATTATTATGGTGTTATTCAAGAAATATTGGTATTAGATTACATTGATTTCACAATACCTCTGTTTCGATGTAACTGTGTTGATAACAACAACAATTTTGTTCGAAAGGATAAAATGGGATTTACGTTGGTCAATTTGGATAAGGTTGGCAATAATAAGAATGATCCTTTCATAATGGCATCCCAAGCTAAACAAGTGTTCTGTGTCACCGATCCTATGGATAAGAAGTGGTCTGTTGTACTATCTAGGAGTAGACGGGGTGCACCCGATAATGGTGGGGATAATGATCAGGATGTCGTGTTTGAGGGAATGGATCACTCTACCACTATATCTTATTTCGACGATGTTGAAACTGATCATGATAACATTGAAAGCATCTATATGCGTGATGATCATGGTGAAGGTATTTGGGTTAACGAAGAAACTATGTCGGGCAAGAAATGTCCCTGATCCTGAGGTAGTTTATAATGTGAGGTATTAGCTTATATATTTGTTTTTTTTTTTTTAATTTAAATAACTATATATCTTCCTTTTAGTTGCTGTTATTTTTTTTAAATAAATATCTTTCTGATTTTTTTTAAATAACTTAGGAACGGCATAGTTAATACAAAGGTAAAGCACTGATACTTTACCGAACATATTTGACACTCAACATCTAACACAAGACGTTGCTTGGAATTTTTAGGTGTACATTGCTTGGAAAACAGCCACAACCTGGTTGTAGGCATCGACGATTTCTGAATTGGCCGACTGCTGACCATTCAAGATGGTCGGATACGGCACGTGGAAATAGTCCACTGTATTCTTCAGAAGATCGGCGTCCTCGTCTGTGGCTACCCAGAGGTATGGTTCGATTGTTGATCTATTCGGAGCAACCCAGTCGCTCTTACCATGGCCTTTGAGTTGAAACATATTGCTAAGCTTAAATGTTGATTCTGCATCTGCAAGTGATGTTCCAAACTGAATGAGTAGTATCCCTTTGAATCCCCAAGGTGCCCATTGTGCCTTAATTGTGCTGACCGAGTATCCCAGCTCAATAAGCTTATTCCTCAAAGGAGTAAAGCTTTTGGCAACAAATTTTCCATCGTCCATATGGCCTGGGGCATTCATTAGGACACAGTGATATGGACGAGCAACATTTTGAGTCATTTCCAAAATAGTTGTCTTATCATTTTGCTGAATTGTTCAGTTCTAATTTTGCTTAGCTTTATTGATTGAATAGATTTGAATTGAATTTGTGAATTAGTTTTAACCTAATATTTGGTTTAATTACTTCATTATTAAGTCAAACAACAATTAACGTATCTACATTAATATTATTAAATAAGTTCAAACGGCGCCACACAGAAACGGCGCTAAAAACACCAAACAACAACAAATTAAATTGAGTCAGGGTAAATCTCCCGGATAGCTGCCACCGCTATAGCATATGCATCAATCGGCTCAGCCTCGGCCAGAACCATCCCTTCGTACTGCTATCCCTGGGTCAATTCAACGAAGTCGACCCCATTTGGGAAACGGTGGCGGTCATGTGGGGTCGCCACCCATAGATATGGCCAAGGCTGGTGGTCCGTGCTCTCTATCAAATCTTTTCGCCCATGCCCTGCCTTGTCAAACATTCTTGCCAGTTTGAATGCGGACGCACGATGAGCATCGGTCATCCCAAACTCGAAAACGAGCTGCCCTGTAAAGTACCTGTTATGCCAATTTGGCCTCATCTTCTTGATTAAGTAGCCATTTCGAATAAGCGTATCACGGAGTTTCTTGTAGCTTTTACACACAACGTAGCCACCCTCAATATGAGCAGGGATTTGTACCATGATGCAAGCATATGGTTTAGTAAACGTTTCAGACATTTTGTATGGTTGATGTTAGTATTTTGGGGGAATGCAAAGATGTTATTGATTGGAGTTGGGAAATTTTGTATGGTTGATAGCCTTGTATTGAGGCTGTACTTATAGAGAGTTATTGATTCAGACATTAATTGAGTCACATGCATTGATTCACATGCATTTACATTTCCCAAAACCACTATACATTCACATGCAGTTATTTATTGAGTCAATGTGTGAATGTATGTATGCAATTACATTTCCTATGCAGTTAATGTGGTAATATGCAGTTACTGTAATGCAGTCTCATTAATTCTCTTTCATTGAATACAACCGTTGTTACTACTTTCCACAACGGTTTTACTGACTACAACCGTTGTCATTGTCTTTATTTGGATTTTCATATTGGCGCAAATAGGGTGAAAATATATAACTACGGGTATGTCGCACCGTTGTCATTACTCTATGACAACGGTTGTAGTCAATAAAACCGTTGTGGAAAGTAATAACAACGGTTTTATTAAGTAATAACCGTTGTTATTTCTCAATATTATTATTTTTTTAATTAAAAGATATTGCATTACAGTCCAAACCCGTGAATAAACAACAGCAGAACAACTATAACAGCAGAAACAACAAAAGCATAAGCATGGCCACTGTATACTGAATGACCACATAACCCTCTATAAATACAGCCTCAAAACCCTCCTTTAAATATTACATAACCCTAATTAATTACTCCAAAAATTAACATCATCAATGGCAGCAGTTAACCTTCCCAACGATGAGACGACCCATACAAAATTGATTGCAGATGAGGAGGAGGCTCTTGCCGTATTTCCCGCTGATCATCACCCATTGATTAAAGCATCCATTGAACATCATAGGGATTATTGGATTAAGAGGCTTGAAGCAGTCCGACTTGTCAACCAAGCGTCGTCATCATCATCGTCCTCTGGCTACCCTCGTCGGCCTGATACTCGCAGGTTGGATGCCGCAAGAGATATGTTGAGCTATACCCGTCCTACCTTATCTCCACATGCAAGACGTGTACTTGCATGCATTGAATCTGTTATTGCAAAATACGAGGTTAATGATCCGGAAGTCATCAGTATTATCAATATTGTTCCGGATTGTTGGTGGCAGTGTGAGAAAACCTTTTTACTCTTAACCGGAATTGTTCCGGATTATTTAAAATCTTTATTTATTTGATGTCGGATGAATGTAATGTACTGTAATATAAAATCTAGGTTATTCCTAATGAAATAATCAATGAGAAAGAATGTTGTTTAAAGTGTTTGAATTGATATGATTAATTCAGTTGATGTTCAATCTTTTGATGTTTGATCAATAGCGGTAATCTACTATATATAAAAGAGGAAACATTTGAAGGCCTCCTATTGGCTAATGAGCATAATGGAACAAAAAAGCAATGGGCCCCACACAAGTTGAAAAAGAAAATGACCCTATTCGAGAATCACCCAATCCATATTATATGGTTCCGAAATTATATTGTTCCGAAATCACCTGATCAGAAACCACTTGATCCGTATTATCAATATTATATTGTTCCGAAATCATTAGTATTATATTGTTCCGAAATCACCTGATGACTCGTAACCCCGACCCAAAAGCGATCGACCCGAAGTAGTGGATTTCCCGATCCGTAACCGGCCACCCGAACAGAAAATCACCCGAAGTTACATACCCAATAATCGCTTAATTAATAGTTATTTTGAAGTAACATGTGACAACCCTCGCGAATTCGGAAATATAAAACATACAAGCATGTGAATTATATAGCGCAAAATACGGTATTTTAAAAACCTTTATACATGGAAGATAGAAAAATACGAGGAGTGTCAAAATATTACAAACTAAATAAAAATACCACAAGAGACGTAGTCTCTCAAAGTGTTAACAAAAGACAAAGTAATTAGCAACTAGCTAAACAACGTCTAGAGGTGTTTCATCCAGGGACAACGCCGCTAGCTCACACCCGAACCCCAAAACATCATATCCAAAAAGGCATCCAAGCAAGCAACCTGTTCATTCATGAAAAACATGAACGCCACAGTCAGTGGGGAGGAACTC
>JAIUZE010015958.1:0-14765 GCA_022085475.1 Heliosperma pusillum | reverse complement strand
TACCAACCTTCCAAACTCCCTTCTCTCTTGTCCTTATCCTCCTCCTGCACCACCATCCCAACTTCCGGTCATCCTCAAAAGTGTAGGACTCGACTATACTACTGTTGCTAGCCACGCCTACGAACACAACCAACCACCAACATCTTCGTCGGCGACGAAAACGTCTACGGAAAACATTCTACAACTCTTAATTTCCTAATAACCTCGCTGAATCAAATTAATTATCAAAACTTACTTTTTTTTTGGTAGATCTTACATTTCAATCGAGTTTTATGAAGAAAAAAAAGTAATTGGTGTACGTTTAAGATGTGTGGTAGTCATAGGTAGGTTACGTGGGTCGTCGTGCTGATGGGATTCGAATGGGCGAGAGGTCGTCGGTTGGAGGAAGTTCGCTTGTAATGGTCTGGTGATGTAGAAACGGCGTCGTTGAGTGGTCGGTGTTGGCATCGATGGTGATGGTTCATGAGCCATGAGTGAGGTTAGTCGACGGTGGTGCGTGGTGAGTCAGGTGTTAGTCATGAGGTGGTGATCAGTGGTGGTTGTATACCGCAATAGGCGCAGATACACAAGCTAATACTACCGGATACACTACACTAGGTATAGAAATTGACTGCAACGAAGGTTCTACAGTGGTTCCATGTGGGACATGTGGTGGTCTGACCAGGCTTATATGTTGGTTGTAGTAGCATTGCTAATCTTGTTTTTACTGCATCCTCTTAACAATGGATGACAATTCATGATTATTGATTGATGTCTTTGTGTTTCTTTGTTGTTTCAACTTGTATGTATTACATATGAAGTTGTGTACATATAAATATCGTTGTTTGGTGTTTTGTTTTTTTGGTGGTTGTTTCAACTGATTAATGTAGGAGTAAAGGACTCGTAATAATTGGGTACTTTAAATGTACAATGGGATGGGGTAAATCTAACTATTTTATATACTAATAAATAGTGATCATTTTATTTTAGAATGATCATTTTATAAAAATAGTCATTTTATAATAACAAATAACGATTAGATTCGGACTAAAATGATCTTTATTCATCGTAAAATTATAAGTTTCTTAGGGTAGTCGTCACATCTCTGCCATTCTAGACACTCTCATTTACCTTGCTAGATACACGCCTTTAAATTGCTAGATACATTCATTTACCTCGTTAGATCCACATCTATACCTTTATATCACTAGATACACAATTTTACCTTGTTAGATACCACATCTATGCAAGCTAGGTACGCTCCTTTAAATTACTAGATACATGTCTTCTTTAAATTGCTAGATACATACCCTTGGTGTGCTAGATACACTCGTTTACCTTGCTAGATACACTACCTTGGAGTGCTAGATACACCCGTTTACCTTACTAGATACACTCCCTTGGAGTGCTAAATACACTTGTTAACCTTGCTCGAAACACATCTTTGACAAGCTGGATACATTTTTTAACCTTGCTAGATACACTCGTTTACCTTGTTAGATACACTCATTTACCTTGCTAGATACACTCCCTTGGCAAGCTGGATACACTTCTTTACCTTGCTAGATACACATCTATGGCATGCTAGATACACTCCATCATCTTACTAGATACACATCTCTGACCAGCTAGATACATTCCTTTAAATTTCTAGATACATACATTTACTCTACTAGATACACATTTATAGCATGTTAAATACATTCCTTTAGATCAACCCATCAAATAAATGAACCCAAATCTAAAGCTTCTTCCATTACATACGCTAGCACATGGGTTTAGTAAATTTCAAGTTATGAAAAGATCAAGGTGTTAAATTTCAAGTTATGAAAAGGTCAAGGTGTCATCAGTTACCACCTCCACCTATAATTTTGTCACTTATCCTTAATTACTTTTAGTTTTTTTGTAACTACTCCAATCTCCATATTAAGGACAATTGATATTTCCAAAACTCAAACAACATTAAAACTGCAATATCAGAGCATAATCATATACCAAAAACTCAGTAAAGGATCACCAAAACATCAACCAACAAACAACATTAAGTGAAAACTCGAAACCGAAACAGAACTAATCCACATTTCACCCTCATAAACCCATTTCCAAACCCACAAATTCTCATTTGTGACGGACACTATCCGTCGCAAGCTTAAGACGGATACCATATTCTCTCACAAAATACCCATCAAGGGTGAGTGGAGAAGCACATGGGGGTGCCCACCATGTCCCCTCTACCCATTTCCTCTCACAAAATACCCGTCGCAAGATCCGATCCGTCGCAAGCAAGACCTACTGTTCCAAACCTGCCTTACAATCTTAATTGCTTTGTTAGCGACCCCTTAATCGTCGAATTCTGCCATACACTCCTCCCCTTCCTCGGTTGAAAACTCACCAGAAACCACTAAACCACCGCATCACCATTGTTCCAAATGTCTTCAAAATGCTAGATCTAAAAAAATAAAATTTCATAAAATTAACTATGCAGGTGATATAATAGGGAAATTTAGAGCCAAAATGTGGTCTTCATCGAGAACTTTCATGTAATCGTGAAATACGAGGTCGTCGGCGAAGAAAAGGGCGGCTCATTGGTTTGGTCTGCGTCGCCGGCGTGGTGTCTTAAAGTTTTAAACATGTAATCGTGAAATACAACCATTGGTTTGTTCAAAAATCAAAATAAAAAGGAAATAAAGTTTTAAAGAAACAATTGCCTTGATGATTTGTTCGGAAGTTTCGAGTAAGAAAACGCCCTCACCGGTGGCAATCGACTGCAGTGGTGCTCGTGGTGGCGGAGGTGAGTTCGCGGCGGCAGTCGAATGTGGACCGTATGGAAAACGTTGATAACGTAGGGGTCGCCGGAGGTGTTGGTTCGGGGGTTGAGTGGTTAGTGGTGGCGGTCGTGGTGAGGTGACTGGTGTGGTAGTGGTAGTGGGTGGTGGACCTGGTGGTAGTCTATGGAAGGTGGATACACATATGAGTCCCTTAGTTACACAAAGTAGTTATCCAGATTAGGTGTACTTACTAAAGATGTGTACGTAGATAGTTCGTACAGTTCGTACGGTACTCTAGTTCGCACCAGATCCCGCCCCTATATATATATATATATATATATATATATATATATATATATATATATATATATATATATATATGTTTTTACTTGTTTATTACCGTTTAAGTATGTTATTTGTGATATGGCTGGGAGAACCCGGAGTTACTCCCCACTGACTGAGGCGTTCATGTTTTCATGAATGAACAGGTTGCTTGGATGGATTTTTCTTGCTTTTGGGTTCGATTTTTGGCCTCGACGATTCACCCATAGACGTTCTTAGCTAGTTTTCTATATAACTTTTATGATTCGATAACGTTTTGAGAGACTACGTCTCTTTGTAGTATGTTATACTTTAGCTTGTAATTATTTGACATTCCTCGTACTCTTCTTTTAGCATGTAAAAAGTTTCAAAAATATCGTATTTTCCGCTATTTAATTTGCATGCTTGTTATGTTTTATTTCCGCTATCGCGAGGGTTATCACATCAATTATGGGTCGACTTATAAGAGGTCGAATCATCTCGAATTTGGGCAAGGTGGGTTAATAAGCAGTTCGAGCCAGGTTTAGGTCGGACTGAATCATTAACGGATACAAGTCAATTTGGGTGCGGTTTAAAAATGCGGGCATACATTTGTCCCTTATGTTTTCAAGTTTTGACTAATAATTTCATGCTAATATTATTCTTAGGTAAATAAATAATTGATACAAATCAAGTACGAAACAACCATACCTATATTTATTTGAGAGATTATTTTGAATAAATATATTGTAGTTTTTTTTTTTTTTTGAGAAACATACCCGTGCAATTTTGCACGGGGTTAAAACTAGTATTATTTAAATGTTAAAATGTTCTATTTATCTTCTATTTAATAAAAGAATAAGAATTTAAGTGATAATCCCGCCTAAGAAATATTAAGCTAAAAGTTTTGCCTACTTTGTTAAGGGCTAATCTAGACATATGTTGGGCCTAATATATGATATTTATATAGTCGAACCGGAAACATTTCACTCATATTATTATGAAATTTTCATCATATATGTATCTAAAATGTCTTGATTATTACTCCCTCCGTCCCGGTCATTTGTTTACCATTTCCATATTTGGGTGTCTCATTCATTTGTTTACCTTTCTATATTGGGAAGACTTTTGATGAGTAATTTTATCACCCAATGGGACTATTGTCCACTTGTCATCTTATGACACTACCCACAAATGGTCCCCTCCCCTTTCCTTGGTCTTTGTGCCAAAAGCAAAGGTAAACAAATGACCGGGACGGAGGGAGTACATTATAGATATTATACAAATTTAGTGATATTGTTAAATTAACGGGTGCTCCAAACTTCTCAATTTAATTTTTTTATATTTGCTAGTAGAAATATAAAGAGAGGACATGCCGCATGCGCCTTGGACCTCATGCACGTTGGTGAAAAGGTGAGTTTTGTAACAGTGGCCGGTGGTGTATATATACCATCAGCGAGCCATCCCTTCCTTAAAATTTCCAACACCGTACACCCTTTCAGCCAACAACTAACTATTTATTTTATTAGCTTTATAATGAAAGGTTTTTCTGGTGTTGATGTTATTAGCGAAACTATTTAACGAAACAGTATTCGTCTCAAACATATATTAAAGCTAATGGTTTCATGTCAACCTTCTGCATGTCAAATATATATCAAATGGCAAATGTTATATATCCTGCAGTACGGAGTACTATTGATATGATGGCAAGTTTAAGAAATACTGGAACCAAAAACAAGACAAGTTTAATTTATTGGTTTTAGATAACAACAAAGATATCTAATGCAATTGTGAAAGATTTATCATTTTATCTCCTTGTGATCAACATTTGTAGATGCAGAGACACATTGGTTGAAAACCAATTCCATTATTGCAGTACGCATGGATGGCATCACCACTATATTTCGACTTGCAATTCGCTTCACAACATGCATCACCGCAACCTTCATTACATAGCCTCATATTATCTGTACATATTTCAGCTTCAACTTCCACCACCGTCATTGCCATGAAAACTACATGATTTAGATTATAATCAACCAACTATTAACAATTAGGTAGCAAATTACAAACGAATCCAACATACACAAGAAAAATACATCAATAAATAAAACTTGTTGTATGCTTTAAGTTATTTTTCAAATATTTAATTTGAACATGGGTCTAGGTCGTGCCCATCGAGAATGATAGAGTGTCCATTTCATTTATTTGTATATAAAGTTGTTGATTCTCATTCTTTTACAACGTGGACATTTGTTAACGGTTATTTGTACGTGTATTGCATAACAAACAGGAATTTTTTTTTTAAAATACTCGAACCTATTCTTGATAACTTTCCCCATTTATGAAAGGCACAAAAAATTAAATGTGGTTAAGTAAATAAGGTAAAGTGGTTTTTTTGGGTGATGTGATTGGAGAGAAATAAGGTATTGTGAGTGAGCTAATTAATATAAGTATTGTTATTGGGTGAAGTGATTAAAATAAGATAAAGTATGAGTATTATGAGGTATTGTTGTTGGGTGGGGGATGAAAATAAGTACTCCCTCAAATCCAATCCAAACTACCCATTTACTTTTTAGAGGTCAAACTTTTAAAACTTTGACCGTTTATAGATCGGAATATATAGAAATTTGAAAGACGGAAATAATATGTTTGGTTTTGTCACGAAAATAGCTTTCATAAAATTATATTTTTTGTAAAATAATTCGATCTATAAAGCAAGAAAAACGAGGTCAAAGCGTTGCCTCGAAGACCACCCAAAAGCAAATGGGTAGTTTGGATTGTATTGGAGGGAGTATAATAGTTTACTAATTAAAGAAAGAGAGAAAATAGATGAAAAAAGACAGAGGAAATGTTATTTAGAATAGGAAGGAGTAATACTCAAAAATAAATTATTTGTCGTTCTAGTTTGGTTTTGAAAATATATATCAAAATGGTATCCATTAGGCTCGTGTTTTCAAAACCTAAAACTTGAAACAAACACGCCATTACCAGTGTTATGTCTTTAATCTTTTTTTTTCAAATTTATTTTTTTTTTAAAAAAAATCTATACCGTATAGGCACGCGAATCCCAATGGCGTGTCTTTTTCACAAAACTCGTCGTTCCCAATGACGTGTTTGCTTTTCATCCATTTTTGTGAGTTTTCATTTTCTATAATGGCGTGTTTGTTGTCTGCTTCAGGTTTTGAAAAACCCGAACTTACGTGAACAACATTTTGATAAATTCTTTCAGAACCGAACCAAAACGACAAATATATTATTTTTGAACATTATTTGTAAAAATCGCTCCAAAAAACACGTGCTTCTTTTTTCTTTCATATACAACTAATTAACTGCTACTGCTTACGTATTTTTTAAAACTACTAGTGTAGTGAAATATGAATACATCATAAACAGTTTTACATAACATCATTTCTTTTTTTCTTTAAAATCAAGGATGATGGTTTTTACTCTCTTTTATCTAAATAATTGTAAGAAAATCATTACATAAAAAAAGTTCAGATATTAGTGGGCGACGGCTGTTTTTGTGTGTGTATTGCTTGTAGTATGTTTAGTCGGACATTGTAACGTTGTTTTTGAACCAAAAAAAAAATTAGAGTAGAGCAAATTATTGAACTTTAATAACAATTTACAAATTACTATATTCCAGATAAATATTCTTTTAGTTATACTTCAACTACTATTTAATTGAAATGGAGAGATTATTACTTGACATACAAAAAAAATAAAGAGGAGTTTACCACACACAGCTTACAAATAGAGACTAATTAATTGGAAAATGAAAGAAACACCGCAAAAGTTAGAAAATGGCATGCAATACCGCCATACCTGATGCAATCACTAACACGATAGCAATAGCTTTAAGGGAAACCGTTGCCATTTCAAACTTTGGAAAATTGTTTATTGAAAAGAGAAAAATATTGAGCTGAAAATGAATTGCTAATATTGAGTAATGTTGTTTGTGTGTGATGATCTCCTAAGCATCTATAACTTTAATTTATACTCCCTTCATCCCCTTTATTTTTTTTAGTTTTGCCTTTAACACAAAGACCCAAAAGCAAAAAAGGTGGACATTTATGGACAATAGTATTAAATGACAAGTAGACAACCACCTAAAGATCAAATTAGCCAATAAAAGCATGTTTAATATAAAAAAAAAAATAAACAAATTAATGAACCACTCTAAAATGGAAAAGATAAACACATGACCGAGGGCTATGTAAACGGGCATGGACATGTGAAACGGCATCCCATAAAATTTCGGACACAGGATACGTTATTTGAATTTAATAAGATATGGCGTATATTTTATAGTTATAAATAATGTACGATTTTATTTTTTTAAATTGTAAATGTATTTGATATTATATTTAAAAAATTGAAGCTAAAAGTTGACTTTGACTTTGACTATCATCATTCTCATTCCCCAGTCAAACCTATCTTATAATCAATCTATTTCAGTCTTTCGACCTCTTATTCCTCTTTTATAGGTATCAATACATTTAGGCATGTGCCCGACGAGTGTCAGTGTGTTCAGTGTGGCACTTGAAACGACTGCTTAGGAGGAGTGTCTATGCTACCTAGACCGAGGGATTATACAATTTCTAGGTCTCCTTGTTTACGCAAACACGTGTAAGATACTTTGTCATTAATATTGAGAAACTATTTTCTCCGTATTATTTTAAAATGTATCGTGCAACTCTTTTGTCATTGATCGTGATCTATAATGACTTCTTCATTTGTTACATGTATTCACTAGTGTTCTCGTTTTATCGTATATTTTTAATCTTTTTATTAGTGTATGTTTTATTATATGTATCAATTTATTAGTTCTGGTATCACTTTTAGTTTATATTTTAATTGGTATCCAAGTATATTTTTTCGAAAACAAGCTCTCAATAAAACTTACTTCCATAATTGTTTTCTATTATATTATCTTAGTTTTGCCGTGAATGTAAAACATTTATCTCGCTCTTAACTTTCATTGGATTAAGTTGCTGCTTATAATTTGTTCCCTAGTTTTCCTACAAAATCAAAGAATTTGTTTCCTTACATATTCTAGAAAATAAGAATTGACATTAATTTTTGTTTGCACGACTATGGTAAGTGATTAAAGTTATATAAGGTAGGTTTTTTCTAAAAATAGAATAGTATCATTGCTTTTATGAATATAGATTTTATGCACAAATAATCATGTGTCTGCATGAGATGTCTTAGGCCCTGTTCTTTAGGATTTAATTTCAGTTCATATAAGTTCAGTTAAGTTAAGTTCAGCTCAATTAAGTTAGTTCAGTTTAGCTCTATTAAGTTCACTTCGATTCAGTTAAGCGTACTTTAGATCAGTTCAGTTAGTTCAGTTCAGTTTATACTACTTTGTTTTAAAATTATTATTATTCTAAAATTAATATATTTTTTAAAAATTTATTTATATTACTAATTTATTTATAATTATAATTATTCTTTATATTATTATATTTATATTTAGTATATTTATTTGTATTATATTCTCACTTGGGAGTAGAGATGGCAATGGATCCAGGACCCTATCCAGATCCGCGGATCCGGACCCTGATGGAGCGGATATGGATCTCATTTTTATGGATCCAATGGATATGGGTCGGATATGGATCCTAAAAAATTTACGCGGATCTGGATATGAATCTTGTTGTTAAGATCCAGACCCTATCCGCGGACCCATATCTTTTATTTTTTAACTTATTTTAATTATATAAGGATAACTAAACTTTATAATGATGATATTTTCTAATTTAATAAACTCTCATATGTCATTTTATTTATTTCATAGGTCATTTTTAATTTATAATACAATTTCAATTTTTGTAAATTAACTTTTTCCTCATCCAAATAATAACTTACGCGGTAATTAGTTACTTTATTATGTTAAATGTCGATATAATGTATACTTATAATCTTATTAAACATTCTAATACATTTTATGTAATTTTAATCGAAAAATTACATTTAAAAGATGAATAATTTAATAAAATATTTTGAAAACGATCAGATCCCTTTGGGACCCAGATCCTACCCAGATCCACGGATCTGGATCTGGATCTAAAAATTTTGGA
Source organism: Heliosperma pusillum (assembly GCA_022085475.1). Lineage (NCBI taxonomy): Eukaryota > Viridiplantae > Streptophyta > Magnoliopsida > Caryophyllales > Caryophyllaceae > Heliosperma > Heliosperma pusillum. Next base: position 5,629 of record JAIUZE010015958.1, on the reverse strand, counting down.
CCCTGCGGATATGGGGCGGATCTGGATCCAACATATACAATATGGATCTGGATCTGGATCTTATAGGATCCTATCCAGATCCTATCCATTGCCATCCCTTCTTGGGAGGAGTGTTACACAATTCTCGAAGCTTCGCGATCACTCTTAATGAAGCTTGGCCTAGCAAAGGAATGCCCACGTTTGGCAAGAAAGTTAGACGACAATGGACAAGTGTGTCGGGCACCATCATGGTGTCCCAAATTGATTATCAATCTCATCATAGATTTGGTGGAGTTTCTCAAGAACCACCACCGTGTACATATTCCTCTTTTAATTTTCAATTCTTTCTTTCATGCATTTAGTTATTAAGCTTTCTACTAGTTTACTTTACCTTCAATTTATGTGGGTAATTTTTTTGGCTTTTTGTGTAGGATTTGTGTGTGTTGTGTTGAGCAAACAAGGTTGAGCATGTTGTTTTTTCGGTAATTTTCGGGACGAGGTTGGATGTAACACCCCAGATTTTATAATGATGAATAATTTACTAAAGTCGTAAATTTTATAAATTCGTCTTTTACTTTTATTAGTTAAAATATTTTAAGTCGATAATTTATGATTTCGTGGCTTTAAATTAATGTTAAATAGAATTTAGTTATGTTGGGTAGCAACCGTCGCATTTCAGTCCGTTATGAGTTCATAATCGTATTCTACGCGAATATCCAAGTGAGTCGACCCGATATGAAATTTGGACCTTCTATTATTCATTTTCTCTAAACAAACTCATTAAACCTCCTCCCTCTTCATTTTTCAGCAACTTCATCTTCCTCCTAAAACAACAAAAACACCATTAAACCTCCATACATTTATAATCTTAAGACGGATGTCATTTCTCCGTCTCTCAACGAAACTTGACGATTTTTATCTCAATCTTCTCCTCTCATCCTCCTCTTTATTTTCATACCATAAAATATCAATTTCCTTCAACTTTTTATAAAACCCGTTTTCTAGATCTAAATTTAAGACGGACACAACTTCTTCGTTTCTTAACCAAATTCAATTCCGTTCAATGTTTCGGAATCCTCTCACCATCCTCTTTCTTTCTAGCTAGAAAAAGTTTGAAACTTTTAACTTCCTTTTTAGACGGACACAGTTCTCGAAGCTTCGCGATCACTCTTAAGGAAGCTTGGCCGAGCAAAGTAATGCCCACGTTTGGCAAGGAAGTTAGCCGACAATGGACAAGTGTGTCAGGTACCATCATGGTGTCCCCAATTGATTATCAATATCATCATAGATTTGGTGGAGTTATTCCTCAAGAACCATCACCGTGTACATATTCCTCTTTCAATTTTCATTCTTTCTTTCATGCATTTAGTTATTTACCTTGCTACTAGTTTACTTTACCTTCAATTGAATTTTATGTGGGTAATTTTTTTGGCTTTTTGCGTAAGAATTGTGTGTGTTGTGTCGAGCAAACTAGGTTGAGCATGTTGTTTATTCGGTAATTTTCGGGACGAGGTAGGAATCATTGTACAACGAGATGATGATTTGCTTTCGAAGAATGAATATTTGTGTTGGGTTGGTGAAGGTCGCTTGCCTTTTACTCATTTAGGAAGTCGGTTTATTTTATAATAAAATTCACAACAATCTCGTTATTAAAAAGGCGTCGTTGCCGGGGAAATTGGAAATAGGCAAGTGAACAAGTAAAAGGCAATTATTTATTGAGGTTCAAAAGGGCGCAAAGGGCAAGTTCGTGGTTCGGGACGTTTTTCTATTCAAAGGGAACCACTTGTGCATTCCCAAGCATTCTATCCACGAGCTACTAAACTATGAGCCTCATACTGGCGGGCTTGCTAGGCATTTCAGGGTTGCTAAGACAATTGAAATATTAAAAGAGCATTTTTACTAGCCTCGAATACAAGAAGATGTTCAAGTTATGATCGGGAAATATGTTACTTGTCATTTGTGAAAACGTTCCTTCAAACCTGAAGAATATACTCCTTTTCCAGTGCCTAATAAGCCGTGGGAAGTCGTGTCCATGGACATCATTGTAGCCTTGCCGAGGACACAAAGGGGTTGTCACAAGACCGATGATGCAAGCAATGTGGCCGGTGGTTCGTTTACATGGAATTCCTTAAACAATTGTACTGTGTCCGATCGTGATTCTAAATTCTTAAGCTATTTTTGGAATACATTGCGGAGGAAAGTGGGTACTAAGTTATTGTTTAGTACGTCACATCATCCTCAAACGGATGGGCAAATGGCGAATAGACACGTTGCTGCGTGGGCTCGTGAACAAGGCGCAAAAGGATTGGGATTTGAAGCTTGCGCAGGCCGAATTTGCTTAGAATAGGTCGCCTACCTACGCCACTAATTATTCTCCTTTTCAAGTTGTTTATGGGTTAAATCCATTCTTGTCGTTGGACTTGATTGCATTACCGAGAGAAGAGCTGGTTCACAAGGATGCAGATTCTAAGCTCAAGTCAATGATGAAGTTACATGAGCAAGTTCGAGAAGGGATCGAGTCTATTAATGCCGCCTATAAGCGTAAGTCAAACAAAATTTGTAAGCCTCGGGTTTCCAAAAGGGTGATTTAGTTTGGGTGCATTTAAGGAAGTAGCGGTTTCCAAGCAAGCATACAAACAAATTAATGCCTCGTGCGGAGGGTCCTTACAAGATAGTTTCGAGAATGAATGATAATGTTTACAAGGTTGAAAGGGGGCTATGGTGTTCACGCTACTTTTAACATAGGTGCCTTACTCCGTATGTTGATGATAATGACATTTCAGAATTAAGGTCAATTCCTTTTCAAGGGGGAGCAGATGATGCAGGTATGGGTAGCATCAACGACGTGCTGAGCGACACGGCTAAAAGGGGTGCAAACCTGTACATGACTCGTTCTCAATTAATGGTGAGGCGGGGCAATTGGCTGGGAGGAAACATGGCTCGTGGGGTGTGTTTGATCACATGTGAAATAGAGGAGAACTAATTCATGTGGTGGGAATATCAGGCTCGACAGTTACGAAACAAACAGGGTGATTTATATCCGGTTTAATTATTAGTTAAGTATGCACTACAACAAACTGACACTTGGACCACGATTTATGCCACGGAAACTTATAATTCGTGGCTTAATTTTGCTTAGCCACGAGAAAAATTTCTTTCAATAATTTAGAAGAATTTTATGCCACGGGAAAGCTTTTCCCGTGGCAAAAGGTCACTTGCGCCACGAATTTGGCAACAGCCATGACTAATAATTAATTTAGCCACGAACTATATCAGACTCGTGGCGAAAGTATATCTAGCCACGAGTTTTTCCGTGGCAAATATTTTTTTAGCCACGACATACATCTTGTCTGTGGCAATGCATCTGCTTAGCCACGAATTAAGAAATACCGTGGCTAAATCTCTCAAGACTGGAATCAAGATATAATTATGTTACGTAAAACGTAAAGCTTGTTTTTTAAAAAAAAAATACAAATGCTGAATGAAATTTTTGACAAATATAGATAATAACAATGTATATTTAGATATAAAATTTTTCAAATACTTGACTATTCAATAAAAGTTTGCTATTCTTTTATTTTATCTAATAAGATTGAAACTTTTGTAAAATTATATACAAAATTTGGTATTGTTTTTTATTTTATTACAAATCAGAAGTTTTAATCATTTTATTTCATAACAAGGATAATTTTTAAATTTATCTAAATAAATATTTATGTTTATGAAAATTGTGAATTTATGTTAATTTCTTTTATTAATTTTAATTTAAAATTTATAATCTTGAAAAATATTTATAAAAGGGTTTATCACGTTTAAAAATATAGTACATCAAATTAAATAAGTTAGTTTTTTATTATCTCTAATTTATATATCAAAACCTAATATATTATGAAAGTATCTCATTAAAAAATTGATATATAACTTTATTTTTAATATTTTTATATAAAAAAAGAGATGAAATTTACTTTGTGAAAAATTAATTTTGGTTAATGTTTTAGAAAAAAAAAAAGAGAGAATTAGATAAAAATAATTGATTAAACAGTAAAAGTTCGCTAAAAAATGAAAATAAAAGATAATCTTCAACCAATTAATAAATCAATAAAGAAAAGAAAAAAATATGTTGTAAATAAGCGATCATGGGGGATGCTGAAAATAAGCGATCAGTAACTTAAAATCAGTTTTATAAAAAATATAAAAATTTTGAATAAAGAATCGATCAAGTATAATGAGAAATCAGTTTAGAAAATAGTAAGTTGAAAGTTATTTTCTTTATAATATTTTTTTTCTTCTAAAATTATACACTTATAATATTGTTTTAAAATTGGTCGTGTAAAATACACTTTGATCAAAAATTGATTACAAATACAATTCAGGTGACTTATTATAACTGGTTTTGAACTTTTTTTTTAGTAAATGTGTTTATAAGAAATATTTAGAGAAACTGAATTTTAAAAAAGAGTAATTTCTTATTTACGCTTTAAAAAAAATGGAAAAAAAGAAGAAATTCTATTGTACAACAATTGTGTTTATTTTTTGGCATAAATCACAACTTTTTGGTTAACAGTTGTAAAAGAGTTTTTATTTTTTATTTTTAAAAAAAAAGTAATTTCTCACGTCTTTTTGCGTAAAAAAAATAAAAGATTGGTAAAAGAGAAAATTAAAATAGAATGTCTGTAACACCCGGAAATGTACCCTATTTTTCTAGTAGAAATATTTTACGAAATCTTTTCAGCGAATTTAAGTTTTAAATTAGCTTTTTATGTTTCGAGTCGAATTTAGACTTTCCGAGTTCGTATTTGGAATTTCCGCAAGATTCCATGTGAAACCCGTTTTAAGGCGTCTTTGACTTTTCTTGACTTTTGAGTCGTCTTTGACTTTTCTTGACTTTTGAGTCGTCTTTGACTTTTCTTGACTTTTGATTCGTCTTTGACTTTTCGTGACTTTTGAGTCGTCTTTGACTTTTCGTGACTTTTAAGCCGCCTTTGACTTTCGTTGACTTTCCGACTCACCCTTTACTTATACTCCCTCATAACCTATTTTTCCCTCACAACTCAACATCTCCTTCTTCCTCATCAAACCACCAAAACCTAAAACCCTCTTTGATCCGATCTTCTAATCATCATACCGCATTCGTTCTTTGACGGAATTCACGTAAGTTCGTCTTATTCTTCCCCTCTTAGCTTCCTCTATCAGTATTGGTAATAAAATTACCGTCTTTCTCGCTTTTTAAATTATCCGTCTTTCTCAAGGTGAATGATATTCATCTTTTATTATCTAATTGTATGTAGGTGGAGACTAGGAAGGTTTAGATATCGATTAAAGACGCGAAAAGGTAACGGTGAAGGGGTACTCGGTATCATTTACGTGTTTTGCATGCTTTATATGTTAGAAATCGTATTTAGAATACGATTAGGAGCTTAGGAATCATGTTATGATTTATGATTGTTGTTATTTGATGATTTTTGATGATGAATATTGATTGTTGTTAGTTGATAGAAGTAAATATTGAAAATTGGAAATGATGGAAATGGGTTGTTGTTCTCGGGTGGACTCGTGCAAATTCACAGCACCGACCCTTTTTGGTAGAATGCTCATATCTCCTTCGTTACTTGCTTGGTTTGGGCTTGTGACCACTCGTTGGAACCGTAAG
>JAIUZE010015954.1:0-20388 GCA_022085475.1 Heliosperma pusillum | reverse complement strand
AAACTTAAATTTGCGGAAACGATTTCGTAAAATATTTCTACTAGAAAAATATGGTACATTTCCGGGTGTTACAATCACCCCACCTTTTAAAAAGTTTCGCCCTCGAAACTTGAGGGAAAGAAATAATACCTTACTCAAAAAGACTCGGATATTTACTACGCATAGAAGCTTCGGTTTCCCAAGTCTCTTCTTCGACATTAGCACTTCTCCACAAGATCTTCACCAAAGGAACTACTTTACTTCTCAACTTTCTATCCTTACGATCAAGAATGCGGATCGGCTTCTCTTCAAAAGATAAATTCGGTTCAAGCTCGGGCAATTCCCTTTGAAAGACATGGCTTGGATCACTAACATTTTCTCAATTGAGAAACATGGAATACATCATGAACCTTAGCCAAATTGGGCGGAAATCCAACTTATAAGCAACGGCACCAATCCTTTTCACAATATCAAAGGGTCCAATGTATTTCGGGCTCAATTTACCCTTAACACCAAACCTTTTAACACCCTTCATTGGAGACACCTTCAAGAACACTTTATCTCCAACTTCAAACTCTAAAGGCCTTCTTCGGATATCGGCATAAGACTTTTGACGGTCTTGAGCGGCTTTCATTCTATTACGAATGACCTTCACATTATCAATGGTCTCAACAAGAATATCGGGGCCTAAGTCACGATAGTCACTCAATTGATTCCAACATATAGGACTCCGACATTTCCTTCCATAAAGAGCTTCATATGGAGCCATCTTGATAGATGCATGATAACTATTGTTGTAAGAAAACTCCACCAACGGTAAGCTCTTTTCCCAACTAGACTGAAAGTCAAAAGCACAAGCCCTAAGCAAGTCTTCTAAAGTCTGAATAGTCCTCTCAGTCTGACCATCCGTAGCGGCATGAAAAGCGGTACTCATCAACAACTTACTACCCATGGCCTCTTGCAAAGCCTTCCAAAATCTCGAACAAAACCTCGGATCTTGGTCGGATATAATCTCCATAGGAACACCATGATATCTAACAATTTCATCCACATAGGCTTTTGCTAATCGGTCCAAACTCCAAGTTTCTTTGATCGGAATAAATCTAGCACACTTGGTCAACCGATCAACAACAACCCAAACAACATCTTTACCTCCAACGGTCCTCGGCAAAGCCATAACAAAGTCCATAGAAATAGATTCCCACTTCCATAGCGGAATATCCAAAGGTTGTAGCAATCCACCGGGCCTCTTGTGTTCAATCTTCACTTGTTGGCAAGTAAGACATCTACCAACATATGACACAACATCGCCCTTCAAGTTTGGCCACCAAAATTGTAGCTTCAAATCCTTGTACATCTTATCACCACCGGGGTGAATAGAATAAGGGGAAAGGTGAGCTTCATCAAGAACTCGCTTCCTCAAATTAAGAGCATTAGGAACAAATAAACGATCATGGAAACGAAGAACACCTTCATCATCAAACTTGAAATCTTTACCTTTACCTTCAAGAATTTTGGCTTGAATAGACTTGTAGGTAAGATCATCAACTTGGCTTTCACGGATTTCACGTAGAAAAACAGGCTCGGCAACCATAGCACCAACATGAACAAATCCTCGCTCTACAAATTCCAAACTCAACCTTCGAAACTCGGCACAAAGATCAACAGGTAATACATGCATAGCATTCAAAGCATGAGAAGCTTTCCTACTAAGAGCATCTGCAACAACATTTGCCTTTCCTTCATGATATAATAACTCAAAATCATAATCGTTCACCAATTACAACCATCTTCTTTGTCTCATATTCAACTCTTTTTGAGTAAATATGTATTTCAAACTCTTGTGATCGGTGAAGATACGACAATGAACTCCAATTAAATAATGTCTCCACACTTTCAAAGCATGAACAACAGCTGCCAATTCTAAATCATGAGTAGGATAGTTCACTTCATGAACTCTCAATTGCCTTGAAGGCAATAGACACCACCTTTCCTATTCTGCATTTAAGAACACAACCTAATCCCATTTAGAAAGCATCACATAGACATCCAAGTCTACTCATCTTCAGGGCAAAGTCAACACCGTGAGCGGAGTTAAACCTCTTTCTTTAACTTTGAAACGCTTGCTTCACAAGCTTCTTCCATAGGAATTGGTTTTTCTCGTCAACAATGAGATCCATAGGTCTCGCAAGCAAAGAAATCCTTGACAAAATCTTCGATAATAACCAGCTAAACCAAGGAAACTTCCACTCTCTAATAGCAGGTGGACCTCTTTCCAATCAACAACGGCATCACTTTTCGAAAGATTCCACCATTACGCCTCTTTTGAAAATCACATGCAACCAAGAAAAGGACACTTAGGAACCAAAAATTGCACACTTAGCGAAAACTTAGCATACCACTTTTGTCGACGTAGAACACCCAAAATAATCCTCAAATGAATAGCATGCTCATCTTCGGACTTGGAGAAAATAAGAATATCATCAATGAACACCACCACACACTTGTCAAGATACTCACTAAATGTGCGGTTCATTTGATCCATAAAGATAGCGGGAGCATTCGTCAATCCAAATGGCATCACCTTAAACTCATAATGACCATACCTCGTACTAAAAGCGGTCTTTGGAATATCAACATCTCTAACCGGAATTTGATGATAACCGGATCTCAAATCGATCTTCGAAAAAGTAGAAGCACCCTTTAATTGATCAAATAAATCTTCAATTCTTGGTAAAGGATACCTATTCTTGATTGTAATCCGATTCAATTCACGATAATCAATGCAAAGTCTCATCGAACCATCTTTCTTCTTTACAAAAAGAACGGGAGCACCCCAAGGCGAGGCACTTGGTCGAATAAAACCCTTCTCTAACATATCATCTAGCTGCTTTCTTAACTCTTTCAATTCAGACGGAGCCATACGATAAGGAGCTTTGGCAATAGGACCAGAACCAGGAACCAGATCAATAGAGAATTCAACATCTCTCTCGGGAGGAATCCCGGGCAAATCTTCGGGGAATACATCAATGAATTCTCGAACAATAGGCACATCTTCAATACTTGGCAAAGAGGCATTTGAAGAAGTCACAATACACAAGAATGCTTGGTGACCTTTTCTAACCATACTTACCCATTTCATAGCGGAAATTAAAGACACACCTTTACGGGGATGAGATCCCTTATAGGTTATTCTAACCCCTAAAGGACTCTTTAAGAAAATCTTTTGATCACGACACTCGAACCTAGCATGATACATAGCTAGCCAATCAATACCTAAGATTATATCGAACTCTCCTAGAGGGAACTTAAGGAGATTATCGGGAAAGATAGAACCCGCAATAGATATAGGTACATTTGGATAAAGGGTTGAACAAGAGATAATATCTCCGGATGGTAAGGATATGGGAGTATCCACACTAGATATAGGCTTGATTGATAATTTATTAGCATAGGTTGACGACACAAAAGACATTGAAGCACCGGTATCAAATAAAATAAGACACGGTTGCTCTAAGATTGAGAACATACCCGTAATAATCTCGGGATGAGCATCGGCTTCAACACGACTCATGACAAATATTGAACCCTTAGGCTTAGGAGGAGGAGGGGGCAACTTCCGATCGGGGCAATCGTCATAACGATGACCACCCTTTTGACAGAAGAAGCACACATAAGGCCGGCTGTTACAAGACACACCGGGGTGGTGTGGTTGTCTACAACGATTACACTGACGACCTTGAGCTTGAACTTGAGGAGTATAAGGTCTATGAGCCACATTTGAAGTAGCTCTAGGAATAAAAGGAGCAGGATTCCTTGTATAGGCATTGGAAGAAGGATTAAACCTCCTCTTGCTAGCATAAGAATTAGAAGGAGACGGAATAAACGGTCTCTTCCCAAAAGCATTCGGCCTAGGAGTATAAGAAGGAGAAAGATTGCTCATTAAAGCCTCATCTCTAATAGCCTTCATTGAATTTTCAGCCCACAATGCATCATCATAAAGATCTCCAAAGGAGGTGGTATTCCTCCTCACTTTACTTTGCAGAACGGCACTTAACTTGTTTCGGTAATAGAATGCTCGATCTTCATCATCTCGGATAAGCCTCGGCGCAAAGTGCGCAAGCTTATTAAACTCCGTACTAAACTCTTGAGCTGATAAGTTGCCTTGTTTAAAATCAATGAACTCCTTGAGCCTTTGTTGTTTAAGCTCTTTAGGATAGAATCTCCCTTCCACGAGAGCTTTGAAGCAAGCCCAGTTAAAGTCCTCTTCAAGAACAGCGGTGGCACTTGTGATAGCCCACCAGTTGTCGGCTTCTCTCACCAAGAAGTGCTTTGCGATCCTTACTTTGTCCTCTTCTCGGACTTGGTATAGATCGAACTGCTTTTCCATCTCACGGAACCAATCGGATAGCTCCGTAGGATCCGGTTCTCCACCATATGGTACGATCTTACTTCTCGCTATTTGTCCAGCTATCCACGCATAGCCACCTTGATGGTTATCCTCTCTTCTAGGGGAAACTTGGTTGGCATTAGCTAAAGCGGCATCTTGCTGATTTTTCAGCACTTGAGTAAGAGCTTCCATCATAACGTTCTCAGCTAATCGTGGTCTAACCATCTTCATAAGAAACAAAAACAAATTAAGTTACTCTTATCAATTAGCATAAACAAATAGACTACCAAATAAAGTCCTTAAATTCTACCCAATCTCTCATTTATTATTTCAAGGTCAAGTAGTTTAAGTTAGGGTTCACGTGAGTGCGTCGGGAGCGATAAAAAGCTCTGATACCAACTGTGACAACCCTCGCAAATGCGGAAATATAAAACATACAAGCATGTGAATTATATAGCGGAAATAGGTAGTTTTAAAAACTTTTATACATGCAAGATATATAACACGAGGAGTGTCAAAATATTACAAACTAAGTACAAAATACCACAAGAGACGTAGTCTCTCAAAGTGTTAACAAAAGACAAAGTAATTAGCAACTAGCTAAACAACGTCTAGAGGTGTTTCATCCAGGGACAACGCCCGCTAGCTCACACCCGAACCCAAAATAGCATAAGCAAAAAGCAATCCATGCAAGCAACCTGTTCATTCATGAAAAACATGAACGCCACAATCAGTGGGGAGTAACTCCGGGTTCTCCCAGCCATATCACATTAAACGTACATATAAGGAAATACAAAAGTAAAATCATGCATATATAGATATACATGTGAGTTACGATAAGAATAGATAGGCAATCCAATATAAAATGATACGATCATGTGGAAAATCAAATCCGAAACCATCATGTTATTCAAAGACTCGGGAAAGACACTCTTAGGCAACCGAATACGCTCACTAGGGCTTGCATCTCACCGTTAGCGGTATAAGTTTGATAAGATTGAGACTCGACAAACAAACCATGCCAAGTCATGCGATGATCAAAATAAATCCAACATATTATCATCCATTCACGAACCCATACATTGACGGTGCCCAATCATGCAATGACCATGAATAATATCATGAAATCACGCATTCAAATACGACGACACAAAGACGACATCTCTCACGGTAAATGAAACGCACGATACTGCACCGTGTACATGACAAGTATGATTAAAAGGCATCCACGAGATAAGCATTTCCCTGAACGCATACACGATTACATTTCGTATATGTGGACTAATTTCCTCCGGTAGGACGACGATAATAATACGGTCCTAGTCTAAACCTGGCCAGACTCTCGGAATAACGTTTTCCGATTCGACATGCGATAAACGTTTCGCATCCAAGACTCGGGCTTACAATATATATGCCGAGTACCCCAAATTCGGTAGATCAATTCACGAAAGAGGCGGAAAAGAGCTCAAGCCTCATAACAAGCGGTACGCTACATGCAAATAACACCACCTCGCAAGTACACAACATTTGACGGCCGGGTCGATCAACGCATATCGTTCAACTCCCAACAACGTCGTCGTATGCCCACTAACACATGCATTAAAGCAGTAGGATACCTCTCCGTTCCGACATTCCAGCCTTACGAACGGGAAGGTAGCCAAGGGAATGAGAGTACAAAGCACAAGACAAAATAGTGCTCAAACCGTATCATTTGTAAAAACCGACTCAAAGTGAGACATAGCAAAACCGTCACAAAACATGTGATACAAGCGAATGAAATGTCATATATTCAAAACATCAATATTATAAGTCACTACGTAAAATTATACAATAAACGAATCATGCGAACTATTATAAATTACGAGTTTTAGAAGTTAAAGGAAAACAACACAGCCGTGTTCCAGGCCGGTCAGGAGGGAGGCGGCCGGTTGGCCGGCTCAGAACACAGGCAAAAACCCAAAAATCATCCAAAACAGAGAAATGTGTTCCAGGCCGGTTGATGGACCGGCGGCCGGTGGGCCAGCTCAGAACACCTCTATACAAAAATTCCAAGTTTTCCAAAGATGTTACTGATGTGTTCCCTGCCGGTGGGCAGACCGGCGGCCGGTCGACCGGCAGGGAGCACCTCTTCACCCGTGAGCCTTCCTTTCTTAACCAATTCATTTCAATTCTCAAATATACTTCTAATAATCATCAACAATCAATATACATCATCAACATTCATCATATAACAACATTCATTAATCATAACATGATTCCTAAGCTTCTAATCGTATTCTAAATACGATTCCTAGCATATAAAGCATGTAAAACACGTAAATGATATCGAGTAACCCTTCACCGTTACCTTAAAGCGTCTTCACTACTCGTCAAGCTCTTCTTCAATAAGGTAATAGTCTTTTTCGGGATCTTGGAGGTCACCACCTACAAATAGATCATAAAAGATGAATGAAATTCATCTTAAGAAAGACGGGAAATTTGAAAAGCGAGAAAGACGATGATTTTAACATCAATACGGATAGAGGAAGGTAAGGGGAGAAGAATGAGACGAACTTACGTGAATTCTAGCAAGTAACGAATGAGCTAGGATGATTCAAAGATCGAAAAAGCTATGGAGGCAAGGGTTTGGGATTTCTTAAGGAGGAAGAAATGTGGTTTGTGTTTGAGTTTGTGTTGAATGAAATAGGTTAAAGGAGTTAGAGTATGAGTAAGCAAAAAGTCAAGGAAAGTCAAACTCTCCTTAAGACGGGATTCTCATGGAATCTCGCAGAAATTCCAAATACGAACTCGGAAATTCTAAATTCGACTCGGAACATAAAATTCTAAATTAAAACTTAAATTTGCTGAAAGGATTTCGTAAAATATTTCTACTAGAAAAATAGGGTACATTTGCGGGTGTTACATGTATTGCAGAAGTTACTCTTGACCCGTATAAAGGTATGATAATTTCTTTAGCTAAACACCATTTTATTTTGCAAAAGGTTCGTATAAAGGTATGATATTAAACAGCCGCTTATTAGTATATATGATGATGTTGCAGAAAGCTTTCGATATTCCCGACTGCCATGATAAGTATCTATTACATAAGGCAGGGGCAGTCTTAAGGCAGTGGAGGTGTGACCTTGCCAAATTACACTTGTATGTCGACAAGGAAACGGGGGAGATGCATGAGAGCCCACCGACAAAGTACCCCAACATCACTCAGCGACAATGGGACAATTATACGGCGAAACGAGCTAGTGAAAAGTTTCAGGTTAAGTATCAATGTCATATGTTTACATTTTTCTAAAACTCTACTTAAGGTTACATTTTTCTAAAAGTTTCAGGTTACATTTTTCTAAAACTCTACTTGTATCTATAATTTTCTAATTGTCTCATCTACTTGCGATTTTATATGATTTGAAGACCGTTAGCGCCAGAAATCGTGCTAACATTTCACAGAAGCGAGGGGTATATTATGGTTCTCGAGGCGGTTACAGATTGATAGAAGAAAATCTCGTAAGTAGCATCTATATATTAGATTTTTTAATCATACTTGGACTTGATATACATGTATACATATATTATTTTTGAGTTAACGTGTAGGTGTCAAAAGGTGTGACCGACTTGAATCGGCACGTAACTTATAAAGAAGGGCACACGCCTAAAGGATCCCGAACATGTAATGAATATGATCAGGAAGTCTTGGCCAACATAGTAAGTATTATTTTATTAAGACGGGTTTTTAATAACTTTATTGTTTAATTCTTGTATGTCTGACTATCTATTTATTTTAGTAACAAAAATAAAATTAAGTTTATTTAATATATTATAGGAGAATGTACTGAAGGAGGTTGCGGAAGGGAAATTCACTCCGAGTGGTCGTGATGACGTTCTTGCTAGAGCGATCGGCCGACCCGAGCATCCATGTCGATTGAGGGGCGTCCCATTACATTTCGGAGTCACGAAATATTATGGGACAACTAGCCCGAAAAAGAAGAAGAAAAATAAGGGGAAGGCTGATATGGTACCATTTTATATTGTCATTTAAAATTCACATGTTATTGTTTTAAACAAAATGTTGATTCTACATTTTTTGCGTGCAGGTTCAGTTATTGGCCTCCGTGATACTAAAAATTAATTCTGGAGGCAAGCCTTCCGAACAAGAATTGAAGATGATGGAGGATGTCATTAAAAAGGGTGAGGTGCAACAGATTGGTCAAGAGGCAGAGGACACTACTACCTTGACAATACATGAGGAGAGGGCTGAGAAGACGGGTGAGGTACCTAGTGCTGCTGAGGTTTTAATACCTCAAGCCGATAAGGTAAATATGACTTTATTATTTATTTATTTTCTGCATTTGTTCTTTCTAGCAGCCAAATGTTATACGTGATTGCAACCTTACTCGGGGTTCAACATGGTTCCTAAACAGCCTTACTCGGGGTGTGTGTTCCCTGCAATAACTGGTAAAACCCAGCTCTAATGCTATAACCTCTGACATCAATGCCTTTGATTGGTTAATTTTATTAGATAAATGAGTCTGAAAAGGGGACGCAACTTGAGGAGACGGCTGAGAAGACGGATGACAAGCAATAATCAAGGGATGCAACTTGAGATGACGGCTAAGAAGACGGACGACCCATCACCTTCAAATGAGGGGCCAGTTTTCGGCAAGGTATGCATGAAGTCTGTAATAGGTATGTAGAACATTTATGATATCTATTATATTTTGGTATTTAATTAATAATGTGTATTCTACAGGCCATAAAAAGGAAATCAGTTATTCTCACCGACCCTTCATCCAAGAAAGTTGTTCGTGTTGCCCGGGGTTTCGTAGACATAATGCCCATCAAATCAGCGGAAACCATCTTGGTTCATGGCGTACCACTCTTGTCGAATCATACAAAAGTGGAGATAAATCAAGCCTTGAAGGGCTATGAAACGCTTAAATTGCCCGTCCCAGTCCGTGACGACCTTCAAATTCTGGCAGATGCGGTTCAGTGTTTTGTCCAATGGCCTAATAAGCACATTTACCTGGCTCTTTCGCGTACGACTCAATCGAATGTAGTCGGGGTTAGAAAAATACATCTAACCAGCCTTTTGTCTTTGTTCATCACCTACATAATTAGTGAAATTTATATGTTATATTTTTGTTTTGTAGGTAACAAAAAACATGGATAAGACTAACTCGATAGACAATCTTTCTACTACCTCGTCGAAACAACAACTTGATGAGGTATTTAATTAACTTCTCCATTTTTTTAAAAACTCTCTTTATATTTTGATTTCTACTATTGGCTCATCATTGAAAGAGCAACTTAATTTAGTTAGCCACATGTAGGATGTTGTGACAGGTAGCACAAAAGAAAAACCGCATCATTTCCCCCAGCTGAAAGATGTTAGGAGTCTATCCTGTACTAATTATACTGGGAACATTTTCATGGAAAAAGTAAGAACGATGACGATGATGGACCTTTATAAGGAGGCTGATGCTCGCATAGCAAGCGAGCAATTAATAATTATTTCGCTCGAGGATGATATTTTAGGGAAAGAACGTCAAGCAGTTATGTCATGGGATATTCTAGCCATTTGGGCTGGCCTTGACGAGATTGATGTCCAACACCTATTTGTTTGGATGAAGTAAGTTTCTTAATAAATCATGCAATATTCTAATATTCTGACTAAGATATAGTGTTTTAAATACCGGAATTAAAACCGTCATGTAGGTTCTTGAAATTGGTTGTGATCCCCGAGAGTAAGAGTCCACATGATCTATACGGATTCATGTGCCCTTATATTTTATCTATGCATATCGGGATGATTTCGTACGAAGAACGTATAGATTATATTGCTCAGGAATTGGCGAAAAACAAAAAGCTCATTCTTGCCCCTTATAATGAAATCGGGTAATATATAATTAATATTACGATTCCAAACACAATTGCATTTTTATATGTTTGGTTATGATGTTGTTCTTGTTAATAATGATGTGTCTCTCGATCTAGGAGACATTGGGTGCTAGCAGCGATCATGCCGACCAAGAAGAAAGTCTTTTGGTTGGACTCTTTGCATAAAAAACCATCCGAGACCTTTAAGAAGTTGATTATCAAGTAAGTTTATAATACTGATTTGGCACATAATATTAAGTTTCAATTATTATTATTTTCACTACTACACATATATATTTATGTGACTTTCTGCCTCTTTTTTTTTAAAGGGCCTTTGAGAAGAAAAGAGCTAACGACGATCAACCCACGGAAGATTCTGATGATGGCCCTACTTTTACTACGATAACAGGGGTACGTGCGCAAATACAATACCTTAAGTGCATGACATCTGTCTTTTTTAATTACGCATTAAACTAATTGGTAATTGTCTTCTTGTCTCTTCGTTTTTTATGTAATAATAGGTCCCTAAACAGCCGGATAGCATACAATGTGGATACTACGTTTGTCGTTTCATGTTGGAGATTATTAGGCGAAGATATATCCTCATTCCAGAAAGAGTTAGTAGTTTAATGTAGCTAATACTTTTTTTCAGTAGAGTTGATCTCTTTGCTGCTATATATGATGTTGCTATGTATGCCTACTGTTGTTACCCTACTGATCGATGTCTTTTATTTGTTTTATCCGCAGTATGCAATCACCACGCCACGTGTCTCTGAGTACAAAAAGCACCATATAGACGAGGTAAGGGACTTGTGGGGCAAATACGTCCTTGAACATTATTGTAAGGAAGAATAAATGAAACTTAGATCATTTTGGAAGATAGCGAACTTTAATTTGTAGAAGTCATTAGAGCAAATTGTAAGTATGAATTGCTCTAAAGGAGATCATGTTGGTTGTATATATCATTTTGCTGCTGCTGATTTATATATATATCATTTTGTTGCTGCTGAAACTGGTTTATGCGTGCTGTTGCTACTGAATTATGCAGGATTTTCACTGGCAGGGGAACAAATTTAATTTTTTTCAAAAACAATAATAAAAGCAATAACAACGGTTATTTTTAAATACATTAAAAGCGTTGTTACATATTTCCCACCAAAACTAATAATAATTTTAACGACGGTTTATTCCGATATACCTGTTGCTATTAAAGCTTTCCACAACGGCTTCCTTAGTATAATCCGTTGTTATTACATGTATTTACAACGGGTTTGACAAACTTACGCGTTGTTATAATCTTTCCCACCAAAACTACACACGCGTTTAACAATGGTTTCTTTTAACAAAACCGTTGTTGTATCTTTCCCACCAAAATTATTCACACCGTTTTCCAACGGTTGGCTAGTAATAACAACGAGTTTTTACCGTTGTAAAGAATATTCACAACGATTTTAATAACAGTTTTGTCTAATATAACCGTTGTTCTTAAAACTTTCAACAACGGTTTATGCTAACATAAGCGTTGTTGTATCTTTCCCACCAAAATTATTTCACGGTTTAACAACGGATGGCTAGTAACGACAACGGTTTTTAACCGTTGTTAAATACATTCACAACGGTGTTTTCATTAAATATGAACCGTTGTTAAAACCTTTAACAACGGAGGCTTTAACAACGTCCGCTTTTTAATATTACAACGGTTTTTAACCGTTGTCATAACCTGTTTTTGTAGTAGTGTATATGAAATAAAGTTACAAAGTCATTTGCATGTTAATTTATTCTGGTCCGAATGTGATTTTAAGTCATATTGATTATTTATGGTAATTATTATTGCTCAAATATGATTTTTAGTGATTTTATTACATTTGAATTAATAAAATGGTATTTAAAGTACTAAAAATAGTTAGACTTATTTTATGACCAATTTTTTTACAGGAAATCACATGCATATTTTAATTATTTTATGTAAAATTTAGTTTGAATTAGATTTATCCTTCATGATATATGATTTTTATATGATAAAAATGGAATAAATGAAGGTTAAACGGTTGAAAATAGTTATACTTCGAATAAAACCATGAAATTTTAGTATGTTATCGCATGCATGTTTTTCTCACTGTTCAAAAAGGGAGATATTAATTTGATTTGTTTTGCATGATTTATGAATTTTTAATGTAAACACAACATAAATAGTGACTATTTTATCAAAAATAGCTAAAACAAATTTCATGGCATGAGGAAATTATTTTTGGTTGCATTAATGTCCCACTTTAGAGATCTAAAGTTGAAAATTTGATTAGATTAAATTTCACATCCTTTATGTATTTTATTTGATAAACTAATAAAGCGCAACCGTATTTTTCTCTAAAATAATTCGAAACTTTTAACCTTGATTTTTTACATTATGAGTGTCATGTTTATATTCCATAAAGTTCAGAAAATTGAAATCAAATTTTAAAATGGTTGTAATTAAATTTGGATTTATTTTATTAAAATATGATTTTAAAGTCTAAATATGTGCATTTATAAAACAGCAAGTTGAATTATTGTCAAAAATTGATTAATGACTAATTTTTTAGTCCTAAAACATTTAGGATAATTAACTTGGACTTAAATTTGGTTTAAGTATTTTTTAGTGATTTTAAAATATTATTATCACGCATTTCCGTAAAACCGAGTTATATTCGATATAAATTTAAATAGGGCGATTGGGCGCTTAAATTGAGCATGTTTAATACATATTATGATGCTGCATATTTTGTTTATGAATGTCATATTTTATATCTATAATTTTAATGATGTAATTTAATCTTAGTATGGCTTTAGTTTTAACCTGTTTTTTCCGTAATGTAAGGGAATACGATTTTAGTTGTAATTTTTAATGTGATCTCGTATCACTTCTATTGTATTATTTTATTTTACAGATGTATAATAGGAAAGTCTTGTAATTTTATTATATATTTGAATTATTTGTAATCACGGAGTTTCCTAAAGACGGAGCCATACGGAAAGGCGTTCCGAACGGTGTCCTTGGGAGGCGTGTACATGAAGTTCAATGGACCAAAGGAGTTGGTTTCCGAATTTGTAATAGATTATTTGATTTTCTATTTTAGGAAGGCCATACTAGGAAATTTATTATTTGCTTGCATTTTCTTTTAATATGTTTGCATGCATTGCCAAATCGCCAAAACTTCACATGCATATCGAGTTTTCGACCGTGTCAATTACAATTATCGTTAGTTCACCGATTTAGTTCACTTAAATGAGATAGATAATAAATTGACATGACCTCTTCTATAATAATTGAGATCAAGCCTTACCAAATAGTAGAATCCATGAGTCTCGATTTCATAAAGAAGTAGGCTCGGTCACCGAGGTGTTACATTGGATAAGTCGGGTAATAAAAGGTTATTACATCGAAATTTGGATTGAGCTCAACGGATTTATTCACGACCGTGGCCGCATGTGTTCCAGGCTTAAGATAAATATTAAAGTAATATTATCGACCGGGAGTTCTTAAAGTAGAATCAATTAAAGAGTTAATCCACCGAATTATATTAATTAGAGATGAATCGGCTCACCGTGCCCGAGTTGATATGAATTTGGATCTCGGAATCATTTATAATAGTTGGGTAGAGGTCATTATATAAATGTTCAACTTGTTTAATATGTTTGCAAGTAGTTATTTTAAAACGATGTTGACATTTCCTTCATCTCCATTTTTGTAGTCAAAATTGTTTAATCGCAATGGCAACTCCTAATTCATCCACAACTCCTAACGCTCAAACTCTCACCAACGTGTCTTGGCTCCGATCCTTCATGGATCGATGTAAATTAGAAAATAATGGGGCAAACTTTGTCGATTGGGATGCGCAACTCCGCTTGGCCGCGGAAAGTGACAACAAGCTTTGTTACCTAATCGTAGCCCCTCCCGCTACACCCGAAAGTAGGTCAACTGCCGTCGTAAGGCAAGCCTACGAGGCTTACCATAAAGAGTCGGCCGTGATCAGAAATGTTTTGATCTTCTCGATGGAGGCCTATCTCCAAAGGAGTGCCATAAAGATGAGCACCGCCTATGAGATCTACACCAGGCTTGTGACCATGTTTTTACAAGCTCCTAGGATCGTTCAAAATGACACGGCCTCCACATTTTTCGACATGAATCTCAAGGAAGGTCAAACGGTTAGCCCTCATGTACTCAAACTGATTGAGCATGTTGAGACTCTTAAATTGCACGGGGTTACCATTCCCGAACAACTCATTATAGATCAAGTTTCCCGAGCTATGCTGATCATAGGGCTCAGTTTTATATTCCTTGGACAAAATCAAAGCATATGTGCAGTTTAGGGTAAACTACAATATGCAAAATATGAAGACTTCTCTCCATGAATTGCACAAGATGCTTGTGCAAGCCGAGAGAGACATGTGGCTAAATGTTAGCACCATCAAGGATGTTCTCTATATTAATAACAAGAATAAAGGGAAGTTTAAAAAGAATGGTAGTAAAGGGAAAAAGCCCTCTACTTTCAAAGGTAAAGGCAAAGCTATTGAGAATAGCTCGCCCAAACCCAGGAAGGGTGCCTCATTTGAGGATAAATGTCATTATTGTAATGGCGTAGGGCATTGGAAGAGGAATTGCCCAAAGTCTCTTGGAGATCTTAAGGCTGAAAAGATTGTTCCAGTAGGTAAATATTTATCCATATCATTTATGTTTTGATCTCAACTTTGGTATTTAGATACAAGTTGTGATTCTTACCCTTTTTATTTGTATTTAGGGCACCCTAGAAAGGACAAGGGCAAGGACAAGTAAGCCTAAGGAGGCTCTTCGAGGGAAGCTAATGTAGCCATCTATGGTAGAAGACCTATGGAAGCTTGGCCTTATTTTGCATTGTCTTCTTTATTAAGTTGTATTTGGAAACATTGTTTTAGAACTCTTTAATTTCCTTGTCTGACATGGAAATTTGTTTCTTTTCTTTTTACTTCAAGAACAATGGTTGTAATTGGATTTTGGTGACTTGTTTTTCAACCCAGGTCACTCGGTTTGTGGAATCTTTTCGTTCTAAAACTTGTTTTTATACACTACTTGCATCTAAAAACATAAATTGTATCGAATCAAATTGATCATTAAAGAGTTATGATGATTGGATCATTATAATAAGTTTATAAGATATGAATTCGATTCTTCTTATACTTTTGAAAGATTAATTATTAAGTCAAATGAGTTATTGAACTCAAAGTAGGGAATCTACCAAACGAATTAGCCACATCACTCAAATTTAAAACTTATAACCACTTATAATGATGGAAAATGGCATGGATTTGGGTCCACTTCTCTAACTTATAGAATTAGGCATGTTCTTTCCAGCTTAATTTCTGCTCATTTCAGTTCAGTTCAGCTCTATTTAGTTCAGTTCAGCTCAATTCAGTTAAGTTCAGCTCCATTCAGTTCAGTTCAGCTCCATTCAGTTCAGTTCAGTTCAGCTCAGCTTCATTCAGCTCATTTCAGCTCAACTAAGTTCAGCTCACTTCAGTTCTACTCATCTTAAACTTAAATTTTTTTATTAATATTAATATTAGTTATTATTATTATTTTATTACTATTATTATTATTATTTAACTAATACTCCCTCCATCTCATAACTATCCCTCGTTATAACAGACCATAAATAAATTTTAAAATATGAAAACTTAGACGTTATAAAAAAAACATTTACATTCATCATAAAAAAAATTGGAAACATACTTTTAAATGAAAAAAAAAAATTTGAATATAAATGTAGAGAATTCAAGTCAAAGTGTCGTCTCGAAAACTATGCAATACAAAATACAAAAATTATTATGAACTGGAGGGGGATATTCTATTAATAGCAACTATTATCAATATTATTAATATTACTAATATTATTTATTATAATAATTATAATTACTATTATTAATACTATTATTATTATTATTTTATCAAGTCAAAGCACAACTTATCAGAAATTAGTGGTCAACCGAGAAACTACTACTACTACTACTATCATTATTATCGCTAATTATTATTCTTATTATAATGAATGTTATGACTATCAATGTAACACCCGGAAATGTACCCTATTTTTATAATTGAAATATTTTACGAATACCATTCAGTAATTTTAAGTTTTAATTTAGAATTTTATGTTCCGAGTCGAATTTAGAATTTCCGAGTTCGTATTTGGAATTTCCGCGAGATTCCATGAGAATCCCGTCTTAAGGCGAGTTTGACTTTCCTTGACTTTTTCCTTACTCATACTCTAACTCCTTTAACCTATTTCATTCAACACAAAATCAAACACAAACTTTTCTTCTTCCTTAAGAAACCTTGCCTCCCTCTTTATTTTCGATCTTTGAATCATCATAGCTCTTTCGTTCCTTGATAGAATTCACGTAAGTTCATCTCATTCTTCTCCCCTTACCTTCCTCTATCCGTATTGATGTTAAAATCATCGTCTTTCTCGCTTTTCAAACTTTCCGTCTTTCTCAAGATGAATTTTATTCATCTTTTATGATCTATTTGTAGGTGGTGACCTCCAAGATCCCGACAAAGACAATTACCTTATTGAAGAGGAGCTTGACGATTAGTAAAGACGCTTAAAGGTAACGGTGAAGGGTTACTCGATATATTTACGTGTTTTACATGCTTTATATGATAGGAATCGTATTTAGAATACGATTAGAAGCTTAGGAATCATGTTATGATTAATGAATGTTGTTATATGATGAATGTTGATGATGTATATTGATTGTTGATAATTATTTGAAGTAAATATGAGAATTGAAATGAATTGGTTAAGTGAAAGAGGCTCTCGGGTGAACTGGGGTTCCCTGCCGGTCGACCGGCCGCCGGTCTGCCCACCGGCCTGGAACACATTTCTCTGTTTTCTATGATTTTTGGTTTTTGCCCTGTAGTGCGAGCCGGCCCACCGGCCGCCGGTCCAGTGACCGGCCTGGAACACGGTTGTATGTTTTTCCTATAATTTCTAAAACTCGTAATTTATAATAATTCGCATGATCCGTTTATCGTATAATTTTACGTAGTGACTTATAATATTCATGTTTTGGATATATGATATTTCATTCGCGTGTATCACATGTTTTGTGATGGTTTTTGCTATGTCCCACTTTGAGTCAGTTTTTACTAATGATACGGTTTGAGCACGGTTTTGTCTTGTGCTTTGTACTCTCATTCCCTTGGCTAGCTTCCCGTTCGTAAGGCTGGAATGTCGGAACGGAGAGGTATCCTACTGCTTAATTGCATGTGTAGTGGGCATACGACGACGTTGTTGGGAGTTGAACGCTATGCGTTGATCGACCCGTCCGTCAAATGTTGTGTACTGCGAGGTGTTGTTTATTGCATGGTAGCGTACCGCCTTGTTTATGATCTTGAGCTCGTTTTCCGCTCGCTTTCGTGAATTGATCTACCGAATTTTGGGGTACTCGCAATATATTGTAGACCGGTCTTGGAGATGCGAAAATGTTCATCTCCCGCATGTCGAATCGGAAAACGTTTATTCCAAGAATCTGGCCAGGTTTAGACTAGGACCGTATTATTATCGTCGTGCTACCAGGAGGAAATTAGTCTACATATACGAAATGTCATCGTGTATGAGTTCAGGGAAATGTTTATCCCGTGGATGCATGTTAATCATACTTGCCATGTACACGGTGCTAGTGCGTTTCATTTACCGTGAGAAATGTCGTCTTTGTGTGTCGTTCTTGAATGCGTGATTTCATGATATTACTCATGGTCATTGCATGATTGGGCACCGTCTATGTCTTGGTTCGTGAATGAATGATAATATGTTGGATATTTTGTGATCATCGCATGACTTGACTTGGTTTGTCTGTCGAGTCTCAATCTTATCAATCTTATACCGCTAACGGTGAGATGCAAGCCCTAGTGAGCGTATTCGGTTGCCTAAGAGTGTCTTCCCCGAGTCTTTGAATAACATGATGGATTCGGATTTGTATTCCATATGTTCTTATCATTATTTATCGAATTGCCTATTTATTCTTATCGTATCGCACATGTATATTCATATATGCATGATTTTACTTTTGTATTTCCTTCTATGTACGTTTAATGTGATATGGCTGGGAGAACCCGGAGTTACTCCCCACTTAGTGTGTGGCGTTGCCATGGTTTTTCATGAATGAACAGGGTTTGCTTGCAATGGATTGGCTTTTTGCTTTGACTATTTGGTTTCGGGTGTAGCTAGCGGCTTATTCCCCTGGAAGTTCACCTCTAGACGATTTAGCTAGTTTTGCTAAAACACTTTTTCTTTGCTAACATTTTAAGAGACCGCCACCCCCAGTCTCTTTGGTTGTATTCCCGTGTACTTGTTTGTAATAATTTTGACACCCCTCCGTTTTTATTTACTTGCATGTATAAAAGTTTTTAAAAACTACTTATTTCCGCTATATAATTCACATGCTTGTATGTTTTATATTTCCGCATTCGCGAGGGTTGTCACAGTTGGTATCAGAGCTTTATCGCTCCTGACGCACACACGTGAACCCTAACATAAACTACTTGACCTTAAACTAATAAATGAGAGTTGGGTAGAAGTTAAGGACTTTACTTGGTAGTCTATTTGTTTATGCTAATTGATAGGTGTAACTTAATTTGTTTTTGCTTCTTATGAAGATGGTTAGACCACGATTAGCTGAGAATGTTATGATGGAAGCTCTTACTCAAGTGCTGAAAAATCAGCAAGATGCCGCTCTAGCTAATGCAAACCAAGTTCCCCCTAGAAGGGAGGATAACCATCAAGGTGGCTACGCGTGGGTAGCTGGACAGATAGCGAGAAGTAAGATCGTACCATATGGTGGAGAGCCGGATCCTACGGAGTTATCCGATTGGTTCCGTGAGATGGAGAAGCAGTTCGATCTATACCAAGTCCGAGAAGAGGACAAGGTGAGGATCGCAAAGCACTTTCTGGTGAGGGAAGCCGACAACTCGTGGGCTATCACAAGTGGCACCGCAACTCTTGAGGAGGACTTTAACTGGGTTTGCTTCAAAGCTCTTGTGGAGGGTAGATTCTATCCTAAAGAGCTTAAACAACAAAGGCTCAAGGAGTTCATTGACTTTAAACAAGGCAACCTATCAGCTCAAGAGTTCACTACGGAGTTTAATAAGCTCGCTCATTTTGCGCCGAGGCTTATCCGTGATGATGAAGACCGAGCATTCTATTACCGAAACAAGTTGAGCGCCGTTCTGCAAAGTAAGGTGAGAAGGAATACCAATTCCTTTGGAGACCTTTATGATGATGCCTTATGGGCGGAGAATTCAATAAAGGCTATTAGAGATGAAGCTTCAATGAATAATCCCTCTCCTTCTTATGCTCCTAGGCCGAATGCTTTTGGGAAGAGACCGTTTATTCCGTCTCCTTCTAATTCCTATGCTAACAAGAGGAGGTTTACTCCTTCTTCCAATGCCTATACAAGGAATCATGCTCCTTTTATTCCTAGAGCTACTTCAAATGTGGCTCATAGGCCTTATGCTCCTCAAGCCCAAGCTCGAGGTCGTCAATGTAATCGTTGTAGACAACCACACCACCTCGGTGTGTCATGTTCCAACCGACCTTACATTTGTTACTTTTGTCAAAAGGGTGGTCATCGTTACGAGGATTGCCCCGACCGAAAGTTGCCCCCTCCTCCTAAACCAAAGGGTTCAATCTTTGTCATGAGCCGTGCCGAAGCCGATGCTCATCCCGAGATCATTACGGGTATGTTCTCAATTTTAGAGCAACCGTGTCTTATTCTTTTTGATACCGGTGCTTCAATGTCTTTTGTGTCATCGACCTATGCTAGTAAATTATCTATCAAGCCTACATCTAGTGAGGATACTCCCATATCCTTAGCATCCGGAGATATTATCTCTTGTTCTACTCTTTATCCAAATGTACCTATATCTATTTCGGGTTCTATCTTTCCCGCTAATCTCCTTAAGTTTGCTCTAGGAGAATTTGATATAATATTAGGTATAGATTGGTTAGCTATGTATCATGCTAGGTTCGAGTGTCGTGATCAAAAGATTTTCTTAAAGAGTCCTTTAGGTGTTAGAATAACCTATAAGGGATCTCATCCCCGTAAAGGTGTGTCTTTAATTTCCGCCTTGTGAAATT
>JAIUZE010015953.1:0-10593 GCA_022085475.1 Heliosperma pusillum | reverse complement strand
CTGAGCTAAGATTAGGGCTTTGGATATGGGCCATGTTTTAAAGGTAACCGCTGAGCCCAGATGTGTGCTTGGTATTTTGGCCATGTCATTAGCGTGACCGCTGAGCCTAAATATTTAAGTATATCATACCTCGTGGTATAGACTCGAGTTACAGAAGTCTTCTATTGACTGTCCTAAGAACTTATGCCTGTTTGTAGACGTATTGGTCTTTCATGTTTGTATGATTCTATGAATCTTAGAAGGTGAGATGCAAGCCGGCTAAGGTTGATAGAGTTTGGATTACCGGTTGTTAACTGATTCACATGATAGTTTGCATGAGTAGCTTAGCCTTCACATGCTAGGTTATATGTTAGTTATTTGTTTCATAACATGATAAGCATATCGTATATGTTAAGGTTTTGTATTTTCCATATACATCTCTTTTATGTTATTCATGTTTTATTAAACTCGACATTTCGTGGCTGGGAGAACTCGGAGTTACTCCCCACTGACTGTGGCTTCCGTGTTTATATTTAATGCGGTTGGCAGGTTTGTGATGCATACTTGGGTACATTGACGAGCTAGAGAGTGAAGTATTACCTTGGACCTATATTCGGTTCTTAGGATTGTATATTATTATACACTCTTTTATTTCCGTATTTATACGGGAGATATGTCTCCCGTTTTGGATATTTCTTATGTATATATTAATTCCTTTTTGTTATGAACCTTTTTATTTAAGACACCTTCGTTATGATGAATATATTTAATAGTAGGTTCCGGTTTTAAAAATTACCGATTTTCACTAAAGTGAACCTATTAGAAACGTATTCTCATCTTTTATTTATTTAAATTAATTGTTTTAATTTTCCGCAAATTTGAGGGTGTCACAATGGTCCAGACCATCGTGATCGAAGTTTTCCTGGAAATATTTTCAAACGGGAGTTTAAGAGAAGTACTTGGTCACCGACATTAAATTCTTTTCTGATTATCCTCTTGTCGTGCCAACGCTTCGTTTTTTCTTTATAGATCCTAGAATTCTCGTAAGCTTGCAAACGAAATTCTTCTAGCTCATTGAGTTGCAAAAGTCGTCTATCGGCGCTAAGCTTAGTGTCTAAGTTCAGTTCTTTGATAGCCCAGTGAGCTTTGTACTCTAACTCGACAGAGAGATGACAGGCCTTTCCATAAACCAATCGATAGGGAGATGTTCCAATCGGGGTTTTGAAAGTTGTGCGATAAGCCCATAAGGCGTCACCGAGCTTATTACTCCAATCAGTTCTAGATCTTGAGACTACTTTTTGAAGAATTGTTTTCAGCTCTCTGTTCGAGACTTCTACTTGACCGTTGGTCTGAGGGTGGTAGGCTAATCCTCGTTTGTGATACACACCATACTTGGCAAGCAGAGTGTCTAACTGCTTTTCGCCAAAGTGAGTTCCTCGATCACTTATCACGGCTCTAGGTACACCAAAACGTGGAAAGATGATCTTCTTAAATAGTTGTATCACAGCTCTAGCATCATTGGTGGGGGTGGGAATTGCTTCTACCCACTTTGAAACATAGTCGACAGCGACTAAAATGTAACGATTTCCATTAGAAGAAGGGAATAGTCCTTGATAGTCAATACCCCAGACATCGAATATTTCGACTTCTAATATGCCGTTTTGAGGCATTTCATGTCTTTTGGATATTTGACCCATTCGTTGACAAGCGTCACAAGCCATAACAAAGTCTTTGGAATCTTTAAACATCGAGGGCCAGAAAAACCCGGATTGTAAGACTTTGGCTACGGTCTTGGATGGACCATGATGACCACCATAAGCAGATGAGTGGCATCCTTCTAAAACTCCTTTAACTTCCCACTGGGGGATACATCGTCGATACAGACCATATGCGCATTGCTTGAAAAGATAGGGGTCATCCCAAACAAAGAATTTTGCATCATGCAAAAATCTCTTTCTTTGGTTATAAGAAAGGTCAGAGGGTAGCTGATGACTGACAAGGAAATTGGCAATATCAGCATACCAAGGAGAAGAGTCCGCAATTGCCATTAATGAATCATCAGCGAACGAATCATTAATTGGCGTTGGTAATCCTATTTCAGGTACTCTTATCCTTGAGAGGTGGTCAGCGACTACATTCTCTGCTCCTTTCTTATCCCGGATCTCTAAATCAAACTCTTGAAGGAGTAAGATCCATCGGATAAGTCTAGGTTTTTCCTCTTTCTTTGAAAGCAGATATTTCAAGGCAGCATGGTCAGTATAGACAATGACTTTTGATCCTATTAGGTATGAGCGAAATTTGTCTAAGGCATAGACAATGGCGAGAAGTTCTTTCTTAGTGGTGGCATAGTTGATTTGGGCAGGATCTAAGGTTTTACTAGCATAGTAAATTGCATGAAGGAACTTTTTCTTTCTTTGCCCTAAAACAACTCCTACGGCATAATCACTCGCATCGCACATCAGTTCAAAGGGCAGATTCCAATCAGGCGACTGGATTATAGGTACGGTGATTAAAGCGTGTTTGATTTTGTTGAATGCCTCAAGGCATTCCTTTGTAAAATTAAAAGGTGCATCCTTGAAAAGGAGCTCAGTCAGAGGCTTGGCTATTTTTGAAAAATCTTTGATAAACCGGCGTGGCCAAGGAAACTCCTGATTCCTTTTACATTAGCAGGTGGTGGCAACTGTTCAATAACATGGATCTTAGCTCGATCCACTTCTATACCTCTTTCAGAAATGATGTGTCCTAAAACTACACCTTCGTTCACCATGAAGTGACACTTTTCCCAGTTGAGAACAAGGTGGACTTCTTCACAGCGTTTTAGAACTCTAGATAGATTTGTCAAACAATTATCAAAGGAAATGTCATAGACGCTAAAGTCGTCCATAAATACTTCCATGATAGATTCAACAAAATCAGAGAAGATACTGGTCATGCAACGCTGGAAAGTGGCAGGTGCATTACACAAGCCAAATGGCATTCTGCGATAAGCGAAAGTACTATAGGGACAGGTGAAGGTGGTTTTCTCTTAGTCCTCAGGGTGGATAGGAATTTGGAAAACTCCTGAGTAACCATCTAGATAGCAGAAGTACTTGTGACAAGCTAACCTCTCTAGCATTTGATCAATGAAGGGCATAGGATAGTGATCTTTTCTAGTTGATTGATTCAGCTTTCTGTAGTCAATACACATACGCCATCCCGTCACAATCCTTGTGGGGATAAGCTCATTCTTTTCATTTTTGACTACTGTTGTTTCTCCTTTCTTGGGAACAACCTGAACAGGGCTAACCCATTTACAATCAGAGATTGCATAGATTATGCCAGCATCTAGCAATTTCATAACTTCAGTTCTAACTACTTCCTGCATGTTGGGATTAAGACGGCGTTGTCCTTGAACACAAGGTTTTTGGCCTTCTTCTAAATTGATTCTGTGCATGCAAAAGTCTGGGCTTATGCCAGTTAGATCTTCAAGTTTGTAACCTATTGCCTTTTTATGCTTTTTCAAGACACTCAATAGTGAGGTTAACTGATTTTCATCTAGGAGAGCACTCACTATGACTGGGCAATATTCAGATTCATCTAAAAAGGCATATTTTAGATTTGAGGGAAGAGGTTTTAGTTCAGGTTTATGTACTTTTGCCTTGGCAGGAGTATCAATTAAGCTTATGAACTCTTCAACTTCTTCGGACGGTATCTCTTTTCCAGTCAGGTCCTTTTCCAGCTCATTGATCTCAAAATTGTCGTTCTCAAATATATCCTCCAACAATAAGATTGCTTCTAAAGGATCCTCAATTATTGATGGATACAGAGATTCATCAATAATTGAGTCGACAATATCAAGGAAACAGCAAGGCTATTCAAGCATAGGGCTTTTCATTGCACTGTTTAAGTTATAGGTGACTTTATCATCACCTACTTCTAGTGTCAATTTTCCATTCTTGACATCGATTACTGCTCCCGCAGTGTGTAGAAATGGTCTTCCTAAAATATTAGGGATTTGCGAATCTTCAGCCATGTCTAACACAATGAAATCGACGGGAATGAAAAACCTCCCTACTTTGACAGGCACATCTTCTAAAACTCCCATACGTTGTTTTAGAGAACGATCTGTCATTTGCAGAGTTATACTGGTGCATTTGAGAATTCCCATATTCAATTTTTCACATATGGAATAGGGCATGACACTTACACTGGCACCTAGATCGCATAGAGCTTTATCGATTGTGTAGGTGCCTATAGTGCAAGGTATAGAGAAACTACCATGATCCTTTAACTTAGGAGGGGACTTATTTTGCAATAAAGCACTGCACTCGGCTGTGAATGCTATGATTTCAACATCATCTAAATTCCTCTTCTTCATTAGGATATCCTTCATGAATTTTGTGTAAGAAGGAATTTGAGTGATTAATTCAGTGAAGGGAACCGTTACTTGGAGGTTTTTGACTACTTCCATGAATTTGCTAAACTGGGTTTCCTTATGATTTCTCCTCAAGCGTTGGGGAAATGGAGCTTGGATTTTGATGGGTTCCTTTTCAGGTTCATCCTTCTTTTCAGGTTTGTTTTCCGCTTCCTTAGCGGTGGATGGTTGAGAATATTTTTGGCTCTCTACTTGTGTAGGCTCAACTATTGGTTCTTTGGGTTGCTAAGGTTCCTTATAAGTGGTACCACTCCTAAGGGTGAAAGCATTAGCGGTGTCCCTCGGTTGCTCACCATGAGGTGGGAGTTGGCCTGGTTTTCTTTGGGCATTAGAGGCAGCCAATTGGGCCATTTGAGTTTCAAGCATCTTGATGGCAGTACTTTGAGCTTGATCACTCTTTTGAAGTTGAGCAAACATTAAATCTTGTTTTTGAACAACATGGAGAAGCATGGATTCAATTTTGCTCAAGCTTGAATCATTGGGTTGGCTTTGATTTTGGGGTGGTTGGTGTTTAGGTTGGTGTTGGTAAGGTTGGTTGAAGTTAGGTTGAAATGAAGGTCTTTGGTTTTGAAAACCAGGTGGGTTGTAAGGCTTCTGTTGATGTGGTATGAATGGTTGTTGAGTCTGATGGTGGGGGTTCTGAATGTTGGTGCTTTTGTAGGACAAAAAACGATGGTTCTTTGTGTTCTCGTTATAGAAGTTTGAGAAAGCATTGCCCTGCCTATATGATTGATAGGCATGGACTTGCTCTAACGAACTCCTACATTCTTGAAAATTGTGTCCTCCAACCCCACATGTCTCACATATCACTACGTGGTTAGTGCCGTTAACATGTTCCTTGGATTGGGAATAGCTTCCTACTTGTTGCTGCAAAAGGGCTAATTGGGCTTCTAGGAGTGCTACTTTACTTGAATTGTCCTGCATGGTCTTGAGTGGCATAGCACGTGAGTTGCTATACTGAGAGTCGTGGATTGCCATTGACTCGATAGTTGCACAAGCTATTTCTACATCGATCTGATCGAAACGACCATTGTTAGCGAAGTCGAGGATACGACGTGATTCGCCACAACAACCGTTGTAGAAGGTGATAGCTAAGAACCATGAATCAAGGCCATGATGAGGGCATTCTCTTTGTAATTCTTTGTACCTTTCCCATGCTTCATAAAGGGTTTCATCGCCTCTCTGACGAAATCCAGTGATTTGACTTCGTAAGAGTGTGGTTCGTTCTGGTGGGAAGTACTTTTGATAGAAAACAAGAGCTAGACCATCCCAGTCGGCTATTCCTAAGGCAACTCAGTCAAGACTATTGATCCAAAGTTTTGCCTTTCCTGTTAAAGAGAAGGGAAAGAGCATTTCCCTAATCTGCTCTTGGGATACTCCAGTTTGTCTAATTGTGGAGCAATAGTCACAGAAGTTTTGAATATGAAGGATGGGATCTTCTGTGGCATTGCCACCAAATTGACTTCTTTCTATTAGATTGATGAAGGCAGGTTTGATTTCAAAGTTTTGGGCTGTGATTTGGGGTGTAGCGATACCCCTTGGAAGTGTACCTGCAGTCGGTTTGGAATGGTCTGAAAGTCGAACCATTTTCTTTTGTGAAGATAAAGATGGAGTGTTGTTTGAAAGTTGATTGGTTTTTGAGAATGGAGATGAGATAAAATATCCGAGTATTTCTCACGAATACGATCTAAACTTGAAGTATCAGAAGCTTTTGAGATTTCGTTGAATAGCTTTTTTCTCCTACGCAGAGTCCTTTCTAGATCAGGGTCTAAAGAGATAGGGGTCCCTAGTCTAGAAGATCTGGGCATAAGATTGTAAAGCTAAGACGAAAAATCAAGAGAGGTCTAAAGGAATTTGGGTTCCTAAAGACTAGATAAAACTAATTGCGATAAAAATCACAAGAAAAAGGAAAACTAAACCGTGCTCCCCGGAACCGGCGCCAAAATTTGATCGTGCCTGTCGCAAGCCCGATACAAAGATAAAATATCCAGACTAAGCTAATAACAAATTAATGTAATTAGGGAAGTAGGGGTCGATCCTCAGGGAGATTGTGTTTCCTATAGAATGTGAAATGTCCCGCAATTGGGTTTTATCTAACGAGTTTCTGGGTTTTGGGATTATGATGTCTAAACTAACAAAAAGCATAAATGAAAACAAAATAAAAGCAAATGGAAAGGAAAACAATAAGGTAAGTGATGAATTAACAATGATGAAAAACATCTAGGGAAGTAGGTTCACACATGTAGATTAATATATTGATGCTATTGGATATGGAACATGCAAATAATTCATTGTGAGTTCGTAAGAATGATGTGTTCATTACAATCATAGATCAGATGGTCTAGCAGGATTTTAGGCAATTTACTAGGTCTTAATCCACCATGTCATGCTTTGTCTATTCAATTCACGTATCTCTACCTTGGAAAAGAATTCCATTCTAGTCAATGATTTTGATCAGGAATCGTCAACTATCGTTATAGTCCAAACATGCATAGACACAATGTTTTAAAAGCACAATTTCTATTATCCAATTAACATCTTTTAATCAATCTAACATGGCTACCCTATACCCTAGAAAGGTGACTACTCACTCATGGCGATGTCTAAATCTAAGATGAAGTTAATAACGAAAACTAGGATAGACATGTTTAGTTGATTTTGACAATATTTTAAGACTCTTTATATGGCGATAATAACGACGCTAAATTGATAACCTAATGAAATGAAATGACGATTATAACGGTACTAAAATGAATCTATGATAACATGGATAGAAAATAACAATCAAATAGAAAACATAAAGACATTAAACAAAGGATAAAATAGAAATACCTAGGTGACGATCAACAACGAAAGCGATAACAATAATAGAAATCCCTTGCATAGAATGATCGTTCCTTGAATTACAACACTTGAACCCAACAAAGTAGATTACAAAGATGAAATTCCTATTGATATAAGCTAAAGTTTTGATGTAGAAAGGACAGAAATAAACTAAGAACTAAGATGAAAAGAAAGAAGAAAATGAGAGAAGAGAGGCTAGTTCTCCCTTCCTCCTAATCTAGGTTTTGTAAATAGAAATGTAGAAGAGAATTGTGTGAAGAGATGTGCGAGATGTGTGGCTGGAGCATCCTTTATATAGTATTAGGGTTTCGTGGGGGAGGGGTCGAGCATTCAACATATAGGACAAAAGGAGGAAGTTGAAGCAATTTGCTCGAAGCAGCAGGGATCCCCGATCGGGTACACACTTACCCGATCGAGTAAGTTGTCATCTGGGTCCTTTGACTCTCGTTTCATCTCCCCTTGCATATGACTTGACTTCCAACATCCCCCTTGACCTCTTGAGTCAGGTTTGTTGCTAGGGTTTTATGTAAAGCGTTGAATTCTTCGCCTAACTGGTTGATCTTCCGACAACTGCGACATCGTCTTTACTTCTTCTCTCTTTTGAATTAGTGAACTTTCTTGAAATGCCTTTCACTTGGTCAAGCTTGCATCTTCAAATCGTCGGGTTCTAGGCAAATGCTCGGGAATATAGAAAAAGAGCGTTAAAACGTCACTTTCCCTACAAAACAGGTTAGAACATAGGAATTCGCCTAGAAGACAATATTAGCTCATAAAATGGCTTAACAAAGCACAAATGAGATACCAAAACCGAGCTAAAATGGAAGTTAAAATCATACAAATATTCACTTATCAATGCTTGTGCAAACTGAGAGAAACATGGGGCTAAATGTTAGCACCTCCAAGAATGTACTCCATATTAATAATAAGAGTAAGGAAAAGTTCAAGAAAGGTGGTGGTAAAGGGAAGCAGCCCTCCACCTTCAAGGGAAAAGGTAAAGCTATTGAGAATAGCTCTCACATGCCCAAGAAGGGTGCCTCCAATGAAGAAAAATGCCATTATTGTAATGGCGTAGGGCATTGGAAGAAGAATTTCTCTAAGTATCTTGGAGATCTTAAAACTGGAAAGATTGTTCCAGTAGGTAAATATTTATCCCTATCGTTTATGTTATGATCTCAACTTTGCTATATAGATACGAGTTGTGATTTTTACCCTATTTAATTGTAATTAGGGCATCCTAGCAAGGATAAAGGCAAGGAAAAGCAAGCCTAAGAAAGTTCTTCAAGGGAAGCTAAGGTACCTACCCATGATTGAAGACCTATAGAAGCTTGGTCTCATTTTGAATTGTCTAAATTTTGGGATGTATTTTGAGACATAGTTTTTAGAACTTTTACAATTTCCTTGTTTGACATGGAAATTTGTTTAATTCCTTTTATTGACATTGGTTCTAATTGGATTTGGTGACTTGGTTTTCAACCCAAGTCACTCGGTTTGTTGAAACTTTTTAGTTCTAAAACTTGTCATTATACTCTACTTGCACTAATAACATAAATTGTATCGACTCAAATTGATCATACTAATATTATATATGATGATTGGATCATTATAATAAAAGGCTAAGAATTCGATTCACACTTTGAAAGATCAATTGTTAAGTCAAATTGAGTTATTGAACTCAAAATAGGGAATCTACCAAACCAATTGGCTACACCACTTATAAAGATAGTAAATGACATGAATATAAGTCCATCTCTTTAGCTTATAGAACTAGTTTGTCTCGAAGCTAAGATTCGATATCTTTACAATAAAGTGTTTAGTAGATCACTTAAGGTCATGTTGTGATACTTCTACCTCCCTCGCGAGTATGAGTACAAAATTGTTTGTGGCTCATAAGGCTATCTTTAAAGAAAATAGTTGTATTTTTCTAAAGCTAGAATGGGAGAAAATAAACCACAACGTAAAACTGGCTAGGAACTGGTGAGGAAACCAAAAGAAAGTGTTCTTAGGTTAGACTCAAGACTAGTGAGTAAACCAAAACAAAGTGTTATTAGGTTAATCCTTAGACTAGTGACAAGACCGAAAGAAAATGTTCTTGATATAATAAGATTATGATCTATGAAGTGGAAGTACCTAGAAATTTTAAAATTCGATTTTCTAACGTAAGAGACTTATGAAACTAAATGAAATCTATGCAAATGAATGATATGTTTGGAGTTGTCCAATAAATCATCCTATAGACATGAAGATGTTTTATTTGGAGGTGTCCAATTATAGTTGCATGGATAGACATGAAAATGTCTGCGAAAGCTAAGTTAATTCGTAACTATGCTTAGATCCATATCATCACTAAAATACCTCATAGTGGGTGTGTACAAGATACACAACAAAACCACATGTCCAAATAGAGATTTGGAATAGGATGTGTACATGACAAAAGCCTAAGGTATCTACCTAGAGGTTATGATGATATTTTTTTATTATGAGATATAAGAAGAGTTTCACTCGAATTGTCGAAAATTCATGTATAGACATGAAGTTCAGTGGGAGTTAAAGTCATGTAAAGACATGAAGTTCAGAGGGAGTTAATGTGACACCCTCAAATTTGCGGAAAGATAAACAAGTAATTTAAATAAATAAAAGATGAGAATACGTTTCTAATAGGTTCACTTTAGTGAAAATCGGTAAATTTTAAAACCGGAACCTATCATTAAATATATTCATCATAACAAAGGTGTCTTCAAGAAAAAGGTTCATAACAAAAGGAAATAATATTATACATAAGAATTATCCAAAACGGGAGACATATCTCCCGTATAAATACGGAAATAAAAGAGTGTATAATAATATACAATCCTAAGAACCGAATATAGGTCCAAGGTAAATACTTCGCTCGATAGCTCGTCAATGTACCCAAGTATGCATCACAAACCTGCCAACCGCATTAAATATAAACACGGAAGCCACAGTCAGTGGGGAGTAACTCCGAGTTCTCCCAGCCACGAAATGTCGAGTTTAATAAAACATGAATAACATAAAAGCAATGTATATGGCAAATACAAAACCTTAACATATATGATATGCTTTTCATGTTATGAAACAATTAACTAACATATAACCTATCATATGAAAGCTATCATGTGAATCTGATAACAACCTATAACACGAGGTAGGGAAGCTGGTATGCTAGCTCAGAGGTTACCTTTAAAACATGGCCATGATACACTCAACCCTAATCATACAAACTATCATGTGAATCAGTTAACAACCGGTAATCCAAACTCTATCAACCGTAGCCGGCTTGCATCTCACCTTCTACGATTCATAGAATCATCAAACATGAAAGACCCATACGTCTAGAA
>JAIUZE010015950.1:0-11525 GCA_022085475.1 Heliosperma pusillum | reverse complement strand
CACGAAATGTCGAGTTTAATAAAACATGAATAACATAAAAGCAATGTATATGGAAAATACAAAACCTTAACATATATGATATGCTTTTCAAGTTATGAAACAATTAACTAACATATAACCTAGCATATGAAAGCTATCATGTGAATCCGATAATAAACTATAACACGAGGTAGGGCAGCTGGTATGCTAGCTCAGAGGTTACCGTTAACATGGCCATGATACACTCAAACCCTAATCCAACATAATATCATGTGAATCAGTTAACATCCGGTAATCCAAACTCTATCAACCTTAGCCGGCTTGCATCTCACCTTCTAATATTCATAGAATCATACAAACATGAAAGACCAATACTTCTACAAACAGGCATAAGTTCTTAGCACAGTCAATAGACGACTTCTGTAACTCGAGGCTATACCACAAGGTAGGAAAACATCCTAGTCCTAGACTGATCAGACCTAGCGACAACAGCTATTCCATTCCCCGTCCCATGACATAACCGTCTATGAGAAACTCTACTAGGCGACCCCCTACGCAGAGATGGCTAGTACTTAAGCTGGCTCCCTTCCCAAAGCGGAACTCTTAGGATGCCATGCCCCGACTTGGAGATAAGCCCCCCAGGCCGTGACACAAAAGCTATTAACCATGAACTATATCCTCGTTAAAGATAGTACGGGCCTATCAATGTCATGGTCCAAGATACTCATTTAGAATTAGAATGGTCAAGACGCCATATACTCATAATTCTCTATGGGTACTTAGTCAACACGACACCAACCATATAATCAAACAGTCACGGGAAAAACAGCCTATCATGTGACTAATTGCATATAAATCATAATCAAATATCATATCGCCTCATATCTACTAAGGCTAATTCAATAATTAAATAAAACCTTACTTGAAGACAAATCCCCGACCCGAGTCCCGCGACGGGTCATCAGTCAAAACGGGGCTGACTAGAACTTAGTTTGACCAAACCCGTTTGGTCAAACAGGCTAGAAACAGAGTCTTTACCAATTAGACTTAGACATAAAATCAACATATTCATTACATGTTATTTTATTAAAACTTCTAACATGTGAATTATTAAATCAACCTAATTTCTGACAGTGACAATGAAAGCGAATCCGAGATGTGTCTTGTTGGTAACTCACATTCAGAACCAAATTCAGAAGATGATGAAGAGGTTAGTCATCTTGAACTTAAAAAACAAGTTAAGAATTTATTTAAGAAGTCTTTAATTAAGTATTTTGAAGAAGCCTTAGATCATTGTCATGAGCAGAGTCTAGAATTGAAAGATCTTAAAGAACAAATTCTTGACATTGCTGAGGAAAACCAACTTCTTAAGGCCAAAGCTAAAAAGCTCAAGTCTAAAGTTATGGCAACTTAAGCTATAACTTCAGACAAGACAAATGTTGAGAAAGAAGCTCTTGAGTCTAAAGTTATGGCTAATGAAGCTATAATCTCAGAGTTAAAACTCAACATTAAGCATCTTCAGAGCCAAAGTTGTAGCTAATGAAGCTATAACTTTAGAATTGAAGAAAGTCAATGAGCTTTTACAATCTGAAGCTAAGGCCAAGGAAGTTGATATCATTGATCACAAGAAAGAAAACTCTTTTCTTTCTCAGCAATTGAAAGATATAAAGGCTGAATTCTCCCAAGCCAAAAGTCAACATAATGAGGAGAAACTTATCTTGAACAAACGTTTCAATGCTTTTCGTGAAAATTTCAAAAAGAACAATCCCTCCAAAGACTTGAATGTAGATCATTCGTCGTGTCAAAAAGAAATTCAGTCTTTGAAGGAATTGCTCCTACATGCACGAAAAGTTCATGATAAGTGGGAAGGAAGTCAGAAGGTCTTAGACTTCCTTACCGAACAGTCTAACAATAACATGAAGATGGGTCTTGGTCATGAATGCTATAGTCGTAGAGACCATGATAAATGCAAATCCACTCCTTCTGACCGTGATTTCAGAAGAAGGAAGTACGTCAATCTTTCAGAATATCTGATTTGCAATTATTGTGGTCACAACGGTCATGTTAAAGATAATTGTGTTAAATATGTTAACGACAACAAAAATCAAACTGATTTTGTGAAAGAGCATGACGTGTCTAGTGAGTCCGAATCTGAATCTCAACGTGATGAGATTAGAAACAATGAGTTTAGATGGGTTTATGACAT
This sequence comes from Heliosperma pusillum, assembly GCA_022085475.1. Taxonomy (NCBI): domain Eukaryota; kingdom Viridiplantae; phylum Streptophyta; class Magnoliopsida; order Caryophyllales; family Caryophyllaceae; genus Heliosperma; species Heliosperma pusillum. The sequence goes on along the minus strand of JAIUZE010015950.1, from coordinate 9,340 downwards.
GGCTTTCGATTACACATCTGTACCTTCAAAAACTAAACCTCATGTGAATCAGAAGCAGTCGTCTAAACCTAATGTGCGTCGCAACAATAACAAACACTATAATAAACCTAGCAAACCCTATCCTAAGAAGAAAAGAATTGTCAAACAGGTATGGGTTAGGAAGGATCAAATATATAGAGTCACTAACCATAAAGGACCCAACTTAGCGTGGGTACCTAAAAGCTGTATTTGATTCTCCTGCAGAAAATAGTGAAAGAAAACAATCTTTGGTATCTCGACAGTGGATGTTCGAGGCACATGACTGGAAACAAGAATTTATTTCTTTCACTAGAACCCTTCAATGGTGGCAAGGTCACCTTTGGAGACAACAAGAAGGGCAACATAATCGGTGTAGGTAAGATTGGTATATCTTCTTCACATGCTATCAATAACGTCTATCTGGTAGATGGCCTTAAGCATAACTTGCTAAGTATCTCTCAACTGTGTGACAAAGGCAACAAAGTCGTTTTTCATTCAAATGTTTGTCGTATCATAGTTGAAGGAACTAGCAATGTTATCTTAGAAGGTCTACGTAAACGGAACGTGGACATGATTGATTTAAACAAAGTCACTACAAGTTCCTTTACGTGCATGAAAGTCACTGTGGATGATTCATGCTTGTGGCACAAGAGGTTTGCACACATCAGTCCAACAATTTTAAAGAAACTCAAGTCTTGGGATTTAGTTGAGGGTTTACCCTCAATCAAATTCGAACAAGAAAAGATGTGTGACTCATGTGCCCGTTGTAAACAAGTTAGATCTTCATTCAAACCGAAAAGAGTAGTAAGTACAGAGCGTCCACTTGAGTTGGTACACATGGATCTATGTGGACCTATGAAAGTTAGAAGCCGCGGTGGATCAAGGTACGTATTCGTCCTAGTCGACGACTACTCCAGGTATGTATGGCCTATCTTTCTATTTACTAAAGATGAAACTTTCGATGAGTTTGTAGTACTAATGAAGCTCGCCCAAAACAAGTATGATAAAAAGTTAGTTTCCATTCGTACGGATCATGGCACCGAATTTGATAATCAAGCTTTTATAGAATATTGTAGGGAGAATGGTGTAGGACATAACTTTTCTGCACCACGAACCCCACAACAAAATGGTGTCGTGGAACGTATGAATAGAACATTAGAGGACATGGCCCGCACTATGCTTTTGTGTAGTGGCCTTCCTAAGAGCTTTTGGGCAGAAGCCATAAGTACTGCATGCTATGTGCACAATAGAGCTATGATTAGACCTATTCTCAAAAAGACTCCCTACGAACTTTTAAGAGGGAGAAAACCCAATATAGCTCACCTTCGTTGCTTCGGGAGTAAGTGTTTTGTCCATAATAATGGAAAAAGTAATTTGAGCAAATTTGATCCACGAAGTGACGAAGCTGTGTTTGTTGGCTATTCTAATCATAGTAAAGCCTTTAAAGTTTTTAACAAAAGAACTTTGTGCATAGAAGAAAGTGTTCATGTTGTATTTGATGAAGATAATGTGCCTGAGCAAGTTGAACAGAATGAAGAAGAGGACATGAATGATCCAGACTTTCGCCTCTCCAGAGATGACGTGCCAGAAAATAATGAAGAAGTTATTGAAGGAATCAATGATGAACTTGATAAATCCGCAAATGACCTTGAACAGAGAACTGAGACAATTGTTGATGATACGAATGTCTCTTCTCAAAACAAGGAAAAGGAAACTGAAGTTATAGCTGATGATGCTATAACTTTGAACCAGAACCAAGATGGTGTAACTGAAGTTGTACCAACTTCAGCTATAACCCCAGAGTCCAACTCAGGGGGAACCAATCCTGATTCTGAATCATTTGAGGAAAGTGAGAGTTCATCAGATGATGATGAGCCTAGGAACTCTAAGAAATGGAAATATATGAGTTCTCATCCTATGGATAGTATCCTAGGAAGTTTGAATAAGGGAGTTCAAACGAGGCGAACATTAAATAACTTTTGTTCATTCTATTCTTTTCTGTCTACCATAGAGCCCACCAACATCAAGGAAGCTCTTGCAGAATCCGACTGGATTGTGGCTATGCAAGAGGAGCTTCAACAGTTCGAACGTAATAAAGTATGGCACCTTGTGCCACGACCTCCTAATCGAACTGTGATTGGTACTCGATGGGTATTCAGAAATAAATTGGATGATTCAGGAGTTATAGTTCGTAACAAGGCTCGATTGGTCGTTCAAGGTTATAATCAACAAGAAGGGATTGATTATGACGAGACATTCGCTCCAGTAGCAAGACTTGAAGCTATTCGCTTGCTCATCGCCTTCGCAGCTCATAAAGGAATGAAATTATTCCAAATGGACGTTAAGACTGCATTTCTTAACGGTTATTTGGAAGAAGAGGTTTTTGTTGAACAACCTCCTGGATTTTTGAATAGCAAGTTTCAAAACCATGTTTTTAAACTCGATAAAGCTTTATATGGTTTGAAACAAGCGCCTAGGGCTTGGTACGACAGATTATCTAAATTTTTATTACAAAACAATTTTAAAAGAGGATCTGTCGACAAAACCCTATTTCTAAAATCCGAGGGTTCTGATTTACTTGTTGCTCAAATCTATGTAGACGATATTATTTTTGGTTCTACTAACAATAAATTGTGCAAGTATTTTTCAGATCTTATGACCTCAGAATTTGAAATGAGCATGATGGGAGAATTGAAATTCTTCCTAGGACTGCAGATTCAACAAACCAAAGAAGGCATAAAGATTCACCAACAAAAATATGTCAAGGAGCTAATCAGAAAATTTGGTATGGAGAACGCTCATCCAATGGACACACCTATGGTAACTGATAAAAAGTTGACCTTAGACGAAATGGTAAGTCCGTAGATGAGACTACATATCGAGGTATGATTGGTTCTTTATTATATTTAACTGCAAGTAGACCTGACATTATGTTCAGCGTATGTGTCTGTGCTAGATTTCAATCATGTCCTAAGGAATCACATATGATTGCAGTTAAACGTATCTTGAGATATTTAATTGGTACATCTAATTTATATTTATGGTATCCACTTGAGTGCAATTTCGATCTAGTAGGATATTCAGACGCAGATTATGCGGGATGTTCGTTAGATAGAAAAAGTACCTCTGGATTTGCTACGTTTGTTGGACCTTGCATAATAACGTGGGGCTCAAAGAAGCAAAATTCGGTTGCGTTATCACTGCAGAAGCCGAATATATCGCTGCAGGACTGGTATGTTCTCAACTACTTTGGTTAAAGCAACAACTATGTGATTATGGTGTTAATGTTGGTTGTATGCCTGTTTTCTGTGATAATACGAGTGCTATTGTTATTTCTAAGAACCCAGCTCAGCATTCTCGTACTAAGCATATAGACATTAGACATCATTTTTTGCGTGACCATGTAGAAAAGGGCAACATTAAACTCGAATTTTGTAGTACTGATGTTCAATGGGCTGACATTTTAACAAAGGCGTTAGCGAGAAGACGTTTTGAGATTTTGCGGTTGGAAATTGGTTTAATCGGTAGCAATTAAATTCATCTTATTTATTTTGTGAACCTGCGTGACTGGCTAGATTAAGACGAGATTATATGACTGTGTCCGCATATTTCATTGCTAGTATATTTGTGTTTAATATAATATATTTTACGTGAGTATCTTGCATATTTAGTGTTTTATGGAAATTGAATTATGAACCACATATTTGCCAAAAACCTATCTTATTCACTTTCCTAATCAAACCAAAATTCTACCCATGCAATTCTTTTTGGCCGAAATTCTCAAATAAATATTACCTTTCTATATCTTTTTATTTACCAAAACTCTATCCTTACCATATCCCAACAAAAATAACCACCCAAGATTCTTTTCCTACCCAAATTCAAATTAAAAAAAAAAAAAAAAAAAAAAAAAAAAGGGGAAAGACATCACTTGGACGGCACACCCATGTGCACAAGTACAAAAGTAAAAACCTACTCTTACACAATCATAATTACTCTTACACCTATTACTTTTACCACATTAATTCTCAACCAATTTTTTACCACTTCCTCTCCTTCCTCACGGTTCCACTACAAACAACACACAAACCTTCAACCTTCAACCTTCAACCTTCAACAATGGCTTCCACTAGATCAAAACTTGCCAAAAACCCAAATCCGAAAACCCCCAAGCCAAGCATGCCTAAAAATACCTCTTCTCCTCCCACACAACAATCACCCAACCCAAACCAAACCGAGTCGGGTGCGGGTCTCGAGGGTACGAAAAGAAGACGGTTAAATAAAGGCAAAGGTAGACTCCAAGAAGATGTTACAAACGAACCCACTGACACGGTTTCCGAGGAGACCACACGGGTAACTCTTCGTGATTTTTCGCCGCAAGAAACATCTTTGGGAATTGATAAACTCCGTCTTACAAAAGACGAAAGAAAACTTGTGAACCGGGTTGCTCAATATGGAATACACGGTGGTCGGCACTATCCTAAGGCTTGGTGTGACAAGTATAGAGCTTTGGGATTCTTTTCTGATTTTCTGAATTTCCAAGAATGGGAAACGGTGGCTGAGTTTTCGGGTCCGGTGTATCCGATTGAGGTAATTCAGTTCTTTTCTTCTGTTTCTTTAGACAATGGAGTCTTGCATGCCGTCATAAATGGCCGTTCAGTTTCGATTTCCGTGACGGACTTTTGTACTCTGTTTTCGGTTCCTGATGATGGAATCAAAATCAATCCGAGTACGTCATGGGAGGAACTGACGGACATGGCTAAGCTGGAGGTTAAGCAATATTTTGATGTTGGGGCGACGGTGTCGAGTTGCGTGTTGGCTGGTAGTGTGTCACCAAAACTGAAATTTCTGTTAAATTTTTTATGGAATACTGTGATTCCGCGACGGGGCGGACGTGATAAAATTGCATGCTATGAGATGTTAGTCGTTAAGCATTGGTTGGAGGGCAATCGGGTTAATTTACCTTCTCTTGTTTTTAATCGTATTTCACAAACCGCTTTCTCGGTGACCGAAGACAAATTTTACTCTACTCTTGACTTGTCGTATGGCATGTGGTTGTCACGGCTCTTTGAGTCGAAGGGAGTTGTTAATATGCACAATTATGGGGTCGCCGTAAAAGATGAAATGTGTGATACGTTCTTGAAATTTATGAAGCTTGATGCTAATGGTCCGGAGTTGTTATTTTTGGTCAAAGGAGGTTCGGTTGGATTGTCTTCGGGTGGGGCTGATTCTTCTGTGATTGAATCCAAATTAGATATGTTCATTGGGAGTATTATGGAGCGCTTGGATGCGCAGGATAAGAAAATTGAGACGGTTTTGGACACGGTTGTTCAAGCCGTGGCCGTGGGTTCTTTGGGCTCAACCCGTGACCAAGGTGGGTCGGGTGTGAGTCATGAGATGAGGACATGGATGGATGGTGTGGATGATCGCCTTGCTAAGTTGGAACGAAATATTATCGATTGTAAGCAAGAGGCGTATAGGCAAAGGGATAGGATGACATTCTTGGTGAGCCAAGGCGGGTCGTTGGTTAAGAGCGGGACGGAGATGCGTGAGGGAATGCGTACTATATACGATGCGACGGAGGTTCTTTCGCTAAAAGTCCGGAATTTTGATGTTTGCCTCACCGCTCAAGCTTCTCATGTGTCAAATTGCCTTGACCGTCTCTCCACTCTTGCGTACCACACTAGGCCCGGTTATGTCGATCCTAACAAAATCCGTCAACCCAAAATGCCTTGATTCTTCTATCCTTGGTTGTTTTAACTCTTAAACTACTAATCCTATTCGGCCCATTTGGCTTATTTTGACATTGTCTATTCGGCCCAATGGCACTAAACAATTTATTTTGTGGTTTGTCGTTTTAATTAACATTTGCACTTTATTTTGCTTGATATATATCGTCTTATATTGTGTATTTTGCATATCTATTTCTTGCCTTGACATGTGTTATTCTAGTCATTTCATGTCTTTGTTCTTGTCTTTTGAATGATGCCAAGAGGGGGAAAAATGATATGATTTGAGTCTTTGCTTAAGCTTGCTCCTTGTCAAGACTCGTTGTCTCTTAAATTCTCTCAAGCTATAACTTTGGCTAAGTTGTTTTGTTCTTGCGATCAAAGTTGCTATAACTTTGGAGTGCTTTGTTGAGGGGGAACTATACTTAGTCACATTGGTTAAGAGGAAATCATATGAGACTTGTCATCATCAAAAAGGGGGAATTTGTTGGACCAATTTGATAGTTTTGATAATGACATGTGTTTACGTAATAATATGTTTTACTCGATATATCATATGCGTGTAATTGTGTGCTTTAGTCTTATTATAGCTAGCAACAATTATGAGAAGAAAGATCAAAGTTAGGCATAACTTTGATAAAGTTTGTGAGACAAAGTTATAACAACTTCAGGAATAACTTTGGAAGTGAACTTGGAAGTTATAGCTAACCAGGCATAACTTTAAGGAAAATCGCTTCAAACAAGATCTACATAAATCTACACAAGACTCGAGATGGAGGGTCTTTGTGATCAAGATGAAGAGATGATCCGTATACTGAAGATCTTTGTGAAGATTAGATAGTATAGGTCGTCATTCGGTAACTATTCCATTCGAGAGATTTTATGTTCAAAAGTTATAGCTTTAGTCTATGACTTTGGATGATAAAATATTGATGCATGATTTTGGAAATAAAATGTTTTGAAATGTTTTCAAAAGTGAAAGAGTATTTTTATATTTATCAATTATTTTAATAGAGAATATATTTATGAGATTCTATTGGTTAGTAATACAACTTATGGGTTGTCATGCTACCTAGGGTTTCTAATATATTCTATCTCAATTTGTTGTTAACCTAATTAGCCCACCTAGTGGTTGAGCCATCTAGGGTTTCGTGAAACCTAGTTTGTGCCACCTAGGGATTCGTGCTCCTAGGGTTTCGTGAGCTATAGGAATCCGGCCTCCATAGGTTTGTTTCCTTAGTTTACCTAATCTAGGATTCTACTATATCTTTACAACAATATTTTGAGATATTAAGATAAATATATTTCTATAAGATAAACCAAATAATATTTTGAGATAAAGATATTTCTAAAAGATAAGCAAATATTATTTTATGATAAGATAAGTATCTTTATTAAATATTATACTAGGGTTTTAGATCTACTATGATTCTACTACTATAAATACTCCTTCCCATACTAATTGCATACACAACGAAATACACATACATTCACACGAATATTATTTTACTTGTGTTGATTTTCCAAAATCGTTTTAAAGCAAACCTTTGAGCAAATATTTATTATTTTTAGAGTTTGTTTTTAAAAAGAGTCGTGCATCAATTATTATCAATCGCTTGAGTGAAATACGTTATTGGATAATAGTACATCATTATAAGCTTACAATTCTTTAACTGGAATCTGTGTGAGTTATATTGTACTTTCTTATTAGCGTAAGATAGTATTGAGTATTTAGCGATACTCACCTTGAGTTATAATCATAGTGTTGATTATACGAGTGGGTTGGTAATTTTTGTAATCCGTAGAAAGGTACTAAAAATTATGAATCGAGAATAGTGGACGTAGGTTTCAACGTGTGAAACTGAACCACTTCAAAAATCGTGTGCCTCTCTCTTATCTCTTTACTTTTCGTTATTTCGTTATTTGTGCTTACTTTGATTAGTTAATTAGTTGATTTTAATTCATAAGATCAAATAATTAATTACATATCATATAAATCGAAAAAGTGGGGCTAGTTTTTAATACTCAATTCACCCCCCCCCCCCTCTTTCGTATTCGATCAATAGACTCTACAAAGAGGGAACGTTTTCCTCGTTGTTGTCCTTTTCGGTTTGTGGCTCTTGGACTTCATCAAGTTCAAATTTTCTCCCACTCTGTCTTTTAGAAATAAAATCATTTTCTAAAAAGACTGCATCACGAGACACAAACACTTTGTCCTCGTGTTTATTGTAGAAGTAATAAGCACGTGATTCCTTTGGATATCCTACAAAAAGACATTTGTCAGATTTGGGTGCGAGTTTATCGTCAGACTTATTCTTAACAAAAGCCTCGCATCCCCAAATTCTCATAAACGACAAATAAGGGACTTTCCCTGTCCATATCTCATATGGAGTCTTGTTTGCCGCTTTAGTCGGGCTTCGATTTAGTGAAAATATTGCAGATAAGATAGCAAAACCCCAAAAATAATCATGAAGCTCTGTTAGACTCATCATAGATCGAACCATATCTAATAAAGTTCGATTTCTCCTTTCGGATACACCGTTTAATTGAGGTGTTCCAGGAGGAGTCCATTGTGATACTATACCACAATCTTTCAGGTGTGAATCAAATTCATGGTTCAAGTATTCACCACCACGATCGGATCGTAGGGTTTTAATCTTTTTATTCAATTGGTTTTCTACTTCATTTTGAAATTCTTTGAACTTTTCAAAAGCATCACTTTTATGCCTCATCAAGTAGACATATCCATATCTACTCAAGTCGTCGGTAAAAGTAATGAAGTAGTGATAACCACCTCTAGCTCGGATAGTCATTGGACCGCATACATCCGTATGTATAAGTCCTAATACTTCACTTGCTCGTGTCCCTTTTCCCGTAAAAGGAGCACGAGTCATCTTGCCTAGAAGACAAGATTCGCATACGCCATAAGATTCGTAATCGAATGGTTTGAGTACTTTAGATGAAACAAGTCTCTTTATGCGTCGTTCGTTTATGTGCCCTAAACGACAATGCCAAAGGTATGATTGATTAGGTTCACCTGTTTTGAGCTTCTTGTTTTCTACATGATAGACCTCTTTTGCAATATCTAGAACATAAATACCTCCAATAGAAATGGCCTCACCATAAACCATTTCATTAAAAGCAAAAGTACAACAGTTGTTCTTAATGCAAAAAGAAAAACCTTCCATGTCTAACACGGAAATGGAGATAATGTTCTTGGTAAGAGTTGGAACATAATAGCAATTATTTAAATACAACTCTAAACCATTAGGCAAAAGAAGAACGTAGGTGCCCACGGAAACTGCGGCTACCTTAGCTCCATTTCCCATGCGCAGGTCCACGTCACCCTTGGCTAGTGCTTGCACGTCCCTCAGCCCCTGTACATGATTACAAAGGTGAGAACCACAACCGGTATCAAATACCCAAGAAGATGTATGTGACACCCTCAAATTTGCGGAAAGAAAAAAAATTATTTAAATACATAAAAGATAAGAATACATAACAAAGGTGTCTTAAATAAAAAGGTTCCTTACAAAACGGAAATAATATTATACAAAAGAAATATACAAGACGGGAGACATATCTCCCGTATA